>VZTT01004845.1:49689-82189 GCA_013400855.1 Buphagus erythrorhynchus | reverse complement strand
GAGGCAGCCCGCCCGCAGCAGGAGCGCGCAGCGCTCGCAGCAGCGCAGCCGCGGGTCGAGCGCGGCCGCACGCAGGGCAGCACTCGGCAAGGCTCCGGCAGCGGAGCATCCATCCATCCATCCATCCCTCCATCCATCCATCCATCCATCCATCCATCCACCCACCCATCCACCCATCCTCTGCACGGCACTGCCTCGTACGAGCGCTCCCCGGCCTGGGGGTGGGTGTGCGGGGCCCGCACCTCGCCCCACTGCCCGCCAGGGAACGCAGCTCCGGACGCGCTGCCGGCCCCGGAGTCACTCTGCTGGCTTCTCCACTAACAGGATGTGTTTGTGCTGCTTTGAGAACAACAAAGCTCCGTTGTTCTTGTGCCAGAATAAAGGAGGTTCGCACCGCGTGAAGATGCCCCGATTTCTGCATCTATCGTGAGGGGTCTAGGCAGTGGCTAAGGAAGACATCAAGGAAATGTGGTAATAGACTAAGGCCAGGTGACAGGTCTTACCTGCATTAGCAGGTTTCTCAGGTTTAAGTAAAACAGAGGCCTTAAAGTGGCCCCAGGTGCTGCCAGTGGTAGGATTTGCACCCTCAGAGTGCCTCACAATTTAGAGATCAAATCAATGCTGCAACCACAACTGCTGTTGCACAGCATGAGTGGGCTATTGCTGTCCACTCTCCATTTGAGAGCATGCACCCCCTTCCATCCACAGGAATTTCCATCAGAAGCCTCCCTCTGGTTCAGAATACAGGCAGGAACTTTGTTTGGAAGCAGTCTCTCTGAAGACTTTGAAGCCCCCCTGCACTGTACCACGGGCCCTGTGATAGCTGAACCAGCTTGTGTTTGCTACTGGGCTAAGTGCCCAACAAAGAGCCCCTTACCACGGCAGAGAGAATCTGTTACACATGATACCATATTAAGCAATTAACAGGGTTGTGGGGCTGAGCCTAGTGCCTATCCTCTGCAGTTTAATCATTTCTCTGTTTGCAAGGTTTCTAGCAAATAAGACATACATGTTCCTCGCATTAGCACATCAACAGTGTCTATGGGAAAGGCAGAGACACAAGGAGCACTGCTGATCTGCTCAGGAACAGGGTCATATTGGGCACCACTAATCAGAGGAGGTGCAGCTTCTCAGCTGACTGCTCCTGTTCTGACTGCACAGTCAGCTGCCTGCAGACAGGATGCCTTCCTCGTAAGACCTTGTCCAAACATGTTCAGCTCCACGTGGAAATTTTGCAATTCCTTGTATGAATGTGTACTTGACAGGAAGCTTTACTGAAAAGATCCTCCTTTTGCCCAGGTGTTACTGCTTTCAAACCAGGTAAGGAATATTGGTGATAATTTAAAATAAAATAAAAAAGATTCTTAGCCCTTAGAAGCTGTCTTCTGCAGAGGCATGGGAGGGCTACTCAGCAGCACATGCACAGCCTTCAGGGCTGTTTGAACCAGCAGCCTCAGCACAGCTCCACCTGCCCTTGCACTAGGAGGGTGCCTCACCCCAGTCTCAGATTCTGCAGCCCCAGGGAGCAGTTGCCCGCCCTTGGATCTCCTCCATGCAGCCACTCCTCCCACTGCTGGCACAGCTATCTGCTCTTTGACAGGAGCTCAACAACCCTGTGTAAAATTGTCCTTTCCCATGCTGGAGGGAACATGAACCCCCTGATGTTTCACTTTAGATTGACACAGTCCACAGTTAACATCACCCCAGGATACTGTATGCTACTTCAGTGTAGGTCACTGCAATACTCTGAGTAATGGTAAGACTACACTGAAATGGGAATAGTGCAACTATGAAACTTGGAGACTGGATCAGTCCATTTACATTAAGGTATCTATGAACACCTTACATGCTGAATATTCAGAATAAAGTGAACTAACATGAAGAAGCAAACTCAGGTAAAGTGGCTCACTCTGTGTGCAGCCCACACAAAGAGGTAAATAGGGAACCTTAGATAGGGAAAAATGCTGCAGAGGATGAAGGAAGACTGTCCAGTGGGTGGAGCACTATTGCAAAAGGAATGGACACTACAGACTTGAGCATCAGTCTGAAGGAAACATGGAAGCATCCTGGGCCTTTCATTCCCCATGTATAAATGGAGATGATTTTATCAGTCATCTAATGAAATGATTACTGAATGTAACTGAAATAGAGAGATATGTGTCTAAGATAGATGAATGGACAGATGGTTTACAGTCTCATCCTGCCCACCTGCTGCAGAACATAGCTAAGCCTACTACAACCATGTTATTTGTGAAGCATAGAACTGCTGGTCCAAAAAAACCCCAGTGAAAAATGCAATGACAGCAGTAATGAAGGCAGCTCTCACATTTGCAAAACAGTTCGTATTTCCGACTAGCTAACAATTACTTCAAAAAGATGTAGCTATGTTATTTTTTGGCAGACAAAAACTTGAAATCCTGATGTGATCTATGCCACTGGTCTCTTCCAAACACTGGTTGCCTCAGTAAGAAAACAGACATCAAGATTCTACATTGTGACATGGAGTACACCTGTTCCATCATCTAGACATTGAACTGACTTGCTCACTTTAGAAAGGGAAGCAATGACTAGTGCTGAGTTTGTTTCCAGAATAGGACACTTTTCATTTTTTATGACATCCTAAAGTAGCTATAGCCAGATTCTGCAATGATCTATTTGACAGTAGGGAGTCCCATGAAGTCTACCATAGTTCTTACTGACTTACATGTCATAAATTTTACTAGAATGATAGAAGACTCACATTGCTTTTGTGATCAATGAAGCATTTCCTTATTAACCAGGGACACCAGTCCTGTCCTTTCTGAAGTTAGTGAGAAATAATATTGCTTCTTATACACCTTACTACTGCTTCCAGTGCATCAGTCATGAGTTAAATATTGGTATTAAAATTGTTTACTTTTGTTGGATGGTTTGTTGTTTGCTAGAACCTGGAATGTAATTTCTGGCTATTTTTCTGTTGTTATTCTTTCCCCATAAAATTTAGGAAAAGGAATGTTGTTACAGCCTTAAATTTATCACTAAAAGCTGATGCATGTTGGTGCATCAGAGGCTGGTTTTATTTAGGCATTCAGAAATTGGTATCTAATTAAATTTTGAAATGAAATGTTAAAACCAGTGAGTGACAGACTGTCTGTAGGCGGGTCCCCTGAGGTGCTCCCTATTTTTTTTGTTAATGATCTTTCTTCATTGCCCACAATAAGCCAAGCTCTACCAACTACTGCTATAGCACCATTATTCAGCATTTAATTCCTTACAATCTTAAAAAAATTAAAAATAATAAAAAATTCACATGATATTTAATTAGTTGCTCATTTAAACCCTCAGTGGTTGGTTCTCTCCTGTGTACAGATACTTATCTCTACCTATTTAAAATACTAAAGTATTGTTTTGCAATCACAAGATTCTGGCATTGACAAAAGTGAGGTGATATGGGGTAAGTTAATGAACTCAAACTGATATTACAAGAATATGCAGGTGACCAAAGACTGAGATCTGATTTTAACTGTTCTACTTGGAAAAGCATAGATGTGTAAAGAAGTGACTTGAGGGCAGATATGCAGCCTCAACCCAGAGTTTTAACTTTTAGTTTTTGGAATTTTTCATTGTTTCTTTTTCTCCTATCTCCCTTCTCTATTAAATCAACGTCAAGAGACTACTTCTGTCTGACCTTAAATGAAATGTTCATTACCTTTAGGTCTTTGCAGTTATCACTAAACAGACATCTGATATTTTCTTGTTTCCTTTTTTTCTGTTTGTTTGCTTGGGGTTTTTTTGGGGGGGAGGAGGGTGTTGCTTCGTTTTGGGTTTGGATTTTCTTTTTTTTTTTTTGTAATCACTGATACAAATCTAATATAAAGAAAGGCACTGGAGAAATGCATTAACAAGAACATGCAGTAGTCTTTTCAGCCTGTGCCACTGGATGGCTCAATGTGTCACAAAAGAAATCTCTGTTAGCAGTGTAAGTTAGATTCAGTTATTCAGTTTGTGAAGAAGCTACTTCTCAAGGAGGATCTGAATATAGTTTGCTAAAGGTATGAAGATCAGAGCAGCCATGATGGTCATGTTATTGCAAACTGTGAAGTTTCCTTTAACTACAATTCTGTAATACTGTTTTCAAAACCTGCTGTAAAAGAAGGATATAAATTCTTCTCTGTGGAGAGCAAAAATTGTTTTGGGCAGCTGAGTTTACTTTTTGATACTGCCGAATCAACAACAGTAGGTAAAAATTAACTTGGTGGCTCAAAATTTGCCTATTCATGGACTTGGTAAGAAATGTTGTTATGGCTGCTCCTTACCACTGGCTTAAACAGGCACCAAGTTAGGTATATGCTGAAGCATGTGTCTGTGTGTGAAATTAAACCATAAAGTAGAGACACACTTCAGAATAGTTCCCTGCTTAGACAAACTCTAACAGTTTCCTGCTCCTCAGTCTGCAATACTGACTTCAAAACAGATAGATAGGGCTATTTTTGTTATTTGTACCCTCTTTTTCTCTAGGAAATGTACTGAAACAACCAAATTCTTTGCAGTTGCTCACATAAGTTGGCAATAATTATTTTTTTTACCAGTCTTGATACAGGTCAACAGCTCAAATCCCACCCAAGATTAGAAACTAAAACTACCCATGTTTCAGGTCCCTGAGCTGTCCAGTCCTATGTGTTTTGGTTAGTAATGATGGCAGGAAAAAGAAACCAAACTCACCCTTTCCTGTCCTCTGTCATGGATCTTGAAAAAGATGATGCAGCTTGTTAATAATGCAAGTCTTTATTTAAGATACAGTTTTCTGTACTGGCCTGAAATTTCAACTGCTCTTTGAATGATGATGGATTAAATTATCTGCATAATAAATATGCTTTTGGAGCTGCTCTGTTTTTTGTGATAACTTATGCTGGATTCTGAGTCATAAAGGTTATAAAACAGATACAATAGGCTATATTCTGCCACAGAGGTGGCATAGTTCAGCATGACTGAGTCACTGCTCTGAAGAGAGCACTGATTTTATGCAGGGTATTGCAAGTCAAGCCTGAAGTGCATTGGCAGAGCTGCATTGTAGCAGGCAAAAAGCTGCTCCTTAATACACACCTAATTTTACTTGTACAATTCACATTTTTCCAGATACTCATCATATAACATTCTAAACTACACTTTGATGCAAGTGACTCTGGATCATTTCAAGCAGTGGAAAGGGAACAAGTAAATTCAGAACCATTATAAATGGTCAGCTTGGCAGGTGCCAAGAGTAGCATGTGTGACCATACTAAACAAACTTGGCTGGGAAACTTGAAGTTGGCAAGTATCTTCTACCTGCTGCCTTGTCTGCTTCAGCTTCTCTCTTTCCTCAGCTGGAAAAATCTTACTTACTAGAGTAGTGGAGATCTTTGCAAGAGTCATGTTCTCTTTTTCCTACTCCTGCCTCTGCTTGTCCTTTGCTTTACAATCTGTGCTGATTTGAAAAGGTTTTCCAGTTGGCCATGTCTTCTCTCCAGTAACTCCAATTTTGTTCTCCTTGCCCTCTTCTGTCTGGACTCTCTGCCCTCTTTGTGCTTTATCTATTTCCCAACAACTTTTGTGCCCAGAACACCAGGTGCAATGCTTTTCTCCTTGCCACCAGACCAAACCCCTCAGCTGCCCACTCCTACCTGCTGTCATCTCTGTCACTCATCTGTTAAATCCCCAGGCTTCTTTTATTCCTAGGCAAATGTCCCTTCTGCTTCTTTCTTGGAACACCTCCTATGGGTTTTCTGAATATTTCTGTGTGTATGTTTGTCATGATTTTTTTTTTGGTGTTATTTCCTCTGTTAGTATACAGTAGGGCACAAGACTATTTTAATGTTCTATTTTGTTTATTAGTACCCTGAAAGGTTTTGCATCTCATTATTCATGTCAAATATAAATTCACAATGCATCAAAGGTGAGTAAAACACTAGTAGATCACACCTTTAATGATTCATGTTCAATCCAGGACCATATTGCCTTGGTAAAAATGACCATGTAAGGGCAGGTAGGTTGATTTGCATTATACTATGTTGTTAATTTGAAAAAAACACCTTCATCTAAAAATGGTGTTTTACAAGGAACTTTTCAGCTGCTTCATAATAATCTGCATTCCTTACCTTATGCTTAGCTTTCCATTGGGGGAAAAATAAACCAACAACCTTGAGGCTATGAGTTAAATTTGTCATTCTGTGAAGAAAATTATCCGTATGTCCTTTCAGTCTTTTATGCTTTCCATCTTTTGAGTGTTTAGTAACTAAAGATTATTATACATAATAAATTAGAATCTTAATCAGTAATAAAACTTCAAATACTTCTACCCAGTATATTATACCTGTAATGTGAATTAATTGTTCACAGCTGGCTTGTTCTAAAGAGCAGGTACAAAAGTTTTTCAGGATATCCTTAGGAAGGTACATACCTACACGTGCATATCTCTTTCTTCCATTCACCTCTGTGATTCTAGGATGATATAATGGTTTTATTATTTCCAGCAGATGCTCTGGCAATTCAGAGGTGTGACAAACAACATTTGCAGAAAAAGGTTATGTATCCTATCTGACCAATTGCATACAGAAATGGCAAACTTCCATGCATATGATTTCCCCTTTCAATTTTCTTATATGAGAAAATTTTCTTACATCTCATTCTAAACATCCCCAAATATAACTTTTCTCTCTTTCATATGACACAAAAATTTGTCACTAAACAATTACATTTTGAACTAAATCTAAACAACAGAACAAAGATATCAGTGCTGAAGTGGCAGCAAGTGTATTTTTAACTGGTTATACAGGAGTATATTGTTTCTGGTTAGATAGGTTATATTGTTTGGGGTTTTTTTTAATTTTCTGGAACAGTTGTGTTTGTTTTTTGATGTCTGGGGTGTGAGTGCTGAGTGCCATACCATGAGATCTGTATTAAGAGTGAGAGGCAATGCAGCATCTATGTTGAATAGGTACTCCATGATAGCTGACTACAGGAAGGGAGCTTTTCATCCCCAAACAAGTGCTTGAATAACATTCTACACGAGCAGGAGAGAGAGACAGCATGTGCACTTTGGGATAATTCAGCTCTATCTACATGCAGGGTCGAGCAAAGAGCACCAATAATTTCATGGCTGAGACAGGCAGAACTGTCCCTATGCTTAGAAGGCTGTCTTATGCACAAACAATATAAAACCAAGTAAACAGCAAGCACTCACGAAACATTCTCAACTTTAAATAAATAACTTAATAAAAAGGGTAAAACATCTCATCAGGCAATCTATTCCTTTTAAATGTAGTTGTACCCACTAAAGTTTTTAGAACTAGAAATGCAGGCAAAGCAGGCTCTATTTTGGGGCTCTGCAGATAAATTATGTATTAAAAATATGCTCCTACTTTAATGATCATTCTCAAAAGGCTCTTTGAAAATGAAGGAAAAGCAAAGTTTACTTTGGTCAAGGAGATGGGACACAATTCTAGGAAATATTCAAGAATAATTTATATAAAATTCATGAAGCTGGAATATTTACTCTTTTACCCATCAATTTTGACCCAGCTAAGTTACTTTCATCAGGAGAGATGGAATGCTTTACACTTATAGCCTTTCTAGCAGTCAATATAGTATTGACTGTATTGCAGCCAATGTAGCCAGTGTGATGATGAGATACTGTAGTTTTCACAAGCTTTCATTAGGTTTGCTGTGAAATGCCATGTTCTCATATTAGTCAACCTCTCTGCTTTATATCTTAGAAGATGCATTTCAAACTGTTTTTAAAGTACATTATTATTCAGCTGTTCACCAAAATAGACCAATATACATTATAATATGTTTACAAGGTGGCAGTCTTACAATTCAACAATTTAAAACTTACATTCCATCTGACATAGCTACAAAATTGTTTCAAATGGCTGTGCTTACTTTTTGGAGCAAGTAGCTCTAAATGAAAAGGTTGATGGCTTCAATTTGTTTATTAGCAAGTAAAAGAACACTGATAGAAATATTGCAGTCAGTATGTTGATATTCCAGGGAGAATGAAAAATGTTTAGTGGACAGTTTAGAATACTGTCAATATACAGTGTCATAAAAACTGCTGAACTTGCTTCTTTATTTATATCATTGAGGTAGGTTTAATACCGTTTAAATATCTTCAAAGCCACGTCATTACTGAAAAAATTAGCTGTTTCAACAATAGATGGTAAACACTTTCTTCCTAATATGCTGCAACCAAATATGAACTATAGGCACCTGGAGAGGGACAAAGCTTAGCATCTCCTGTCAAAAAGCAGCCAGTCTGCAGGGAATGTGGAACTCCTCACCTCCACCATGAGATATGCTAGGTCATCTTTCATATGTGTGGATGGAGTCAAGTAAGCAAAGGGAAAGGAGGTGGAGAAATGGAAGGAAAAGGAAGAAATTTAACCTATTGTCCCAATAACAAACCATAAAACAGAGCCCATCAGATTCTACCCAATTTTTCTCTGCCCTGGTAATTTCACTGTTGCAGAGGACAAAACTGATTATCATGTTTTCCTAGCTGCTACTACTATATTAATTAATTCAATGCTTTCAGCAGATGTCTGCATGAAAATACTGCAACTCAACTTGAAGAAACAGATCTTAAAAACAGAGGTCTTAGGAGGTGAGATAATACTCAAGTAAAACAGTAGCTCTCTGAATAACAGGGCCAGTGCCTGTGATATGGAAAATAAGCAAATGAGACCCTGAGGACACAAAGAAGATGGAGAGAAGGAGCAGAGTTACAGTGTGTCTCCTGAAGTCGAGGTGGGAAAAGTGCTGAGATTGTGTGTGATATTACATGTGTGTTTCTGCAGCTTCTTAAAAGCCTTGCATAACTCTTCAGTGAAAAATGTGCTTGCAATTTTCCCCACCTACCATTGGAAAGAAAGCAATTACTAATTTGTTATAAGACAAGAAGTTGTCCCAAGTTATCTAAGCACATTTGCATCAAATTATTCTAGTGGAATACCTGTCTACAAATATCCAAACAAGTGGCCTTTAAAGCAAAGAGCACTGGTTGCACAGAAGATCCCTGCACACTGAAAAGGCAGCACTGTGGGAGGGACTGCAAACATCCACCATCCTCACCTGCCTCCGAGTAGCCAGAGGACACTCTCCTGTCTCCCTTCCACTCATCCTGAGCCTGTGCTGCTGCCAGCATGTGTGACAACCAGTGCCAATTGTGACAGTTGTTTTTGTGAAGGGGGACATCTGTCTACATAAAATCAGGCTGGGGTCTGCAAACTCATTCACAGAGGACATGAAATAGTCATCAGATGGTAAAAATTACCTTCTTGGTTAAAACACAAACTGCTGTCCCAAAAGTAAGAGAAACTCTATCTGACTAACGCTCACCTGAGCCAGGCTGAAGTTTATAACATATGTGTTCAGGGGAACCCTTGTAATTGCTGACAGATGGATCTCCATCTGAAGAGCCTTCCACCTCTACTTGCATCTCTCATGTTTTGAAATGTTAACAATAAAAATCACCTTCTCCACCATTCATCAAAAAACAGGAACATGAAATTCTTGAAAAAGGTATCAATATATACTATAGATATCTTACCAATGAGCTGTTTACAAATGCCAGTGAAACAGCCCATTGGCTTTGTGGCTTTTCATAGATGGGGCTGTCTCAGAAGAATATCAACATCAGCCCAAGTCCCTCCTTGGCATCCCCTTTCTTCTCTGATTGTTTCTCTAAATATTTTGCTGTAAGCTTAAGAGCAAAAAAGTTCTCTGTAGTTGGTTCTAGTTAAGAAAATTAAAGCTATGTATTTTTAAGCAAAAATAAAAATGACACAGAGAACATTTAAACATTTAAAGCACAAGAATGGTGAATGGGCAGGCAGTTATTTAACTCTTGACAATCTACCTTATACAACACATTTCTAGGGTAAATGCATTAGCAGTTCAGTGTTTCTTTAATTTTTGCACAGAAGCATAATTTTTTTTTGTCAGATCACATTTTGTAACACAATATCAATCTTGCCATACCCATGTCCTAGACGGGCTGTAGGGATTCTGCTGTAATTATGTCAAAAATTGAAATATTTCAAAATCTGATTGATAGCTTGATTACAATAATGCATGTGATTAAATTCAGGGTGTGCTGGAGTAAAGAAGGAGGGAATGTCAGTGGTAATTAACTGTATTTTTGTTAAATTTTGTTGAGCGTTTCTTGCTCTTAGGTTGTAGTACATTGAAACCAATGAGACACCTAGTGGTAGCATTTTTTTAGAGTTTCTTAGTGCCATTAGAGATTGGGGAAAACCAGTTCTTATGCAAAACATATATTTTGTTACATGCCATGTAAATTTTATGTAGATTAGCATAGTCATGAACACCAACACTATGCAGTACAGTGGCACGACAGGAAGGATTCCATGCTATGCTCAAATACAGAATAGCAAGTCTGTAAGTACTTTTTCTTCTCCAGACAGCTACTTCTATATCATAAAGCTGGCCAGAAGACAGACAAGTATGAATTATAATGAATTGCAGTGGTTTATTTTTAATTTTCATTGTATTACATCTCCTTCCGAGGAAACAGTCAATGACTTCTGCCCCTTTTACTTCCTCAAAGAAAGTTTGCATAAGACAATTAATTCACTGAAAAAACCTATTTATATGAATATGGATTAACTTTTGATATTAAAAAAGGATGAAATGTGCTAATTTTCATTAGCTTTTTGCTGTTTTTTTTTCTCTGAACAACATGCTCTTCAGACAAAAACTGCTGTCTCCATTCTTTTATAAGATCTTAGCATGTAGTTAAGAAGTAAAGATATTACCTAAATGATAAATTTTTAGTGCTCTCTCTCTCATGAAACTGATGGATAAATGCAGAGATCAGAAATTATTATTTCCTAGATTTAAATAATTTAAGGTGCTACACAGTATAATAGACTCAAAACTGTGTTCCTGCATGGGTCTGCTGATATCTGCTAATATTTTCCCTGTACATCTCTTCCACAAGTTTTACTGTCCTTTCAAATGTGTCCCTGACAACTGCAAAATCCATTCCAGGCCAATATTCTTCCCTCGACCCAGATTTTTTCCCTTTTAACTGTCTGTAACCACTGACTTGTCAGAAACCAGGTTACCTATATTTGTTCTATTTTGGGGAGTGAGGAGATAGGGAGAACAACTAACAAGGCTTTTGAATTTATTTGGTATTTACTGACTATAATATCTTTGAACAACTGCTATGTTTTCCTCTGTATCTGGGTAATATTCAATAAACTTTGCTTCTTGGCAAGGTATAGATGATAAAAATATACAAATAAGATGCAATCTATTATAATAAAGTGAAAGATAAAAAATACATAAAGCTGGCATACTCATTTATTTTCTGTGAAAATAATTGAAGAGGAAGTAACAAGTACATAGTGACTTTTTATTTTTCCCAACACACAGATATATTTTCAAAAAGTGTGAAGAAAGATGCTATTTTTCCTATGTTCAAGCAAAAGAGTTAATACTGCATTGTTTAAAAATCCACTGTAGAAAACATATGACAGCTTGGTGACCTTGGAAGTGATAGTGATGTCTTTAAGCAGTGGAAAATATGGAACTGCAGATAGGAAGTACAAGGTACAGAGCTCTCCCTGTTTGCATCAATAGAGGGTTTTAAAAAATATAACCTCATTATTTCGTGCCTTTTGCTAGAGCCTAATTACCTTAAGAAATCACTGTTTGATCAGTAAGCCCACAGCTAAGTATAAGCTCACTTCATTCAAGAGATCTATGTCCTCTGAGCTATAAAGAATAGCAAATAATAAGTTTATAGAATTCTGGTTTCTTATTTAAATAGCATATAGTGACAACACTACTATTTAGCAGAGAAATGTTTGGAGGTATGCTAATGACCACAAGAAAATTTCAAACCTCCATAATGTGCTTTAATCACCAGCTGGAGATCAAAAGCCACCATGTGATTTTATACAGCATGGGCAGCTTCCAGAACTGCCTTACAAGGAAAGAGATCAATGGTAAAATTGGTAGATACAGCAAAGCTTTGCAATAAAAGCATTTTATGTATCTTGTTCAAAGTATTTAAGTGCCTTTTAGATCACTGATTGAACCATAGACATTATAAAGTGGAACCTTTTAATACCAAAATAAATTTGCAGAGTAAAATTCCATTACAGGAAAAAGCATTGCCCTGCAACAGGACAGATAATAATTCTTTCACATGTAATGGGATATATGAAATGTTTGATGATAAACAGAAGTTCTTTGCATCGTTACAGTTGGATCTTATGCACTGCTGTTTTTGTGCATATGAGTGAATCTACAGTGTAGGATATACAGTGCCCCCAGCCAAAACGCATTTGTACCTATAAATATCACTCTAACTGGGATGGGAGGAGACACTTCACAGTCAAGACAATTCAGTCATTTAAGCAGAGAAAAACTGCCCATGCATATGAGTTTGGACCTTGACCAAAGAAAACATAGAAATGCTTTAGAAACTCATGAAAGTCCTTTAATTTGGATTAATTTAATGCACTTCAAACAAGCTCTAGTCTTAGAAGCTTCAACTTATTTAAGATTATTTCCTTTAACAGCTTCAAATCATGTGTCTGTTAGCATCACAAAACTGCCAGAAAAAAAGTGAAACATCCAATAGATCTCACTGTGTAGCTTTTCTTCCACAGTGTTTTCATCAATTCTTCTAATAATTCATCCCCTTTCCGTTGAATTATTGGGTACTCTGTAGAGACTGGATCTCTTCTACCCCATATTCCATTTCTCTCTTTAACAAATTAACTACTTGGGGAATGAATACAGATTATATTTTAAAAGAGCTGCAACATTTAAAAATATTTTTCCTGCCTCAGCATCTTAATTTTGAATTTAAAATGTTTTGAAAAGTACAATTAATAATGTCTTTTTAACTCATAATATAGAATTAAGAGTCAAGTAAATCAGGTCTTACTTTGAGATTTGTTACAAATTTCTTTTATCACTTCAAGCTAAACAAACTTTACTCAGCATCTCCATGTCTGATTCTTCATTTGTTATAAGAGGTAAATATTTATTTGCTGAAGTGATTCTTTATTAAGTTCTTTAGGAAGTTGACCTTAACAAAAACCAATATTGTACCTTCCTTTGCTGAGGAAAACTTAGATGATGGCCTTATCTCATGGGGAACTCTTTAGACAGATGTGTAGTAACTACACTGAGTAAATAAATAGTCTCATCAAATGGATTAAGTATTCAAAATAATAGTTTCTTATTCATTGCATTCTGAAGGCATCAATAAACAAAAATTTAAATTCCTTCCCAAAAATACAAAAATTAGTCTAACATGGCTAATCCATAAATTAGCTTAACTTGGCTAATTAGCCTAACCTTTCCAGACATCTGTAAAGATTGGCAATACCAGTTTTGTTCCTATCTACCTTTTAACAGCACTCAGACACAATCAGATGTTGTACTGGTCTCCCAAAATACACACAAGCTCTGAGGTTACTGGGTAGATCAGTTTAGATTTTCTTGAAATGTATATTAACGGACAAACAAGACAACTCTAGAGTGTCATACTGATATTCTCAGAGAATAGTGATTACTCTTTTAAAGTTTAATAAATGCACATTAGATTAAAAAAGCCACAGCCTTAATTTATATAGTCTCTTTCCTCAGAGGAAAATAGTGTGAAATGTGAATGAGAGGACAAAAAGTAAGTTTACAGTGAACACATTTTTCCCTTAGTGTCAGTATATTCCCACTGTGGGACAACAAGTGGGTATGATGGGAAGTACAATTCCTTGTACACCAGAGTAGGTGCACGGTGGGTGCATGGCAACAGAAGGTGCTAAATCAAAAGCTTTCTCCTCTGAAAGTGATCATACCACTGCTCTTTCACAGACTGTTTATGGACTCTGATCACAAGGTTTTTAGCAAAACCTTTTGTGGTCTAACGATTCATGAGGTCTGCAATTTGAACAAAGTACCGTGATGATTTTTTGGTACAATAGTCCTAATCTCTACTCCCATCTGTAGTCCTCAACCCCCAGTTAGGACAGCTGAGTGCATGTTTACTCTTTTATTGAGTATCTGTGGTGGCACAATCTCCTCATTCATTTTGGAATTGTCTGCTAATTTTTTTTTAAATTCTTTTTTGTGGTTTTAATGCATTGCATGTAGTATGACATGGTGTCTGAGCAATGTATATGCATTTTTCTTCCCATTTTGCTAAGTAGAAAAATAATGAAGATTGCAGAAAGAGAACATAGTGGAATTATAAGACATTTAATTATATATTTTTTAGAAGAATGGAAATGTGAAGAACATAATTTACTTTAGAACCTGAGTACTACATTCTATTAAATTAAAATGTGATTCATATGTAGAAGTGGAATATTTATTAGATTTCTCATTTAATTTTCTCTACCAGCATCTTAAAACAGTTTCATGTTCCCAGTAATTCAACACTAAAGAGGATGGTACTGCAAGTGAAATGCTATCATGCCTGGTAGTGTTCTTCACTTAGTTCAAACAAGTGAAGTTTTGGTCTTTCCTGTAAACTGTAATACCCTAGAATATTCAGAACAGTTCAGATTCTTGAACATCTCTAGTAGTACCTAGTATTTAAAAAATATTTCTATTATTCTTAATGTAGCCCAGGTGGTCAAGGAAATCTATGTAAGTATGGTTGTAGTATTCACATCTTCTGTGTCTTTCTATAATGAATTCCTGAGACACAGAAGATGTGAATACTACATATGGTCATGATGAACATACTACAGAATGATAGTTCTTTGTTTGAAGCTACTTAGTTCCTCTAAAACTACAGCATGTGAGGACGGTGGCCATGAAATCATAACGCCTTTTTAAATGTTTGAAACACCTAGTAAATTAATGAAACAAAATCAATGCTCTTTTTACTTTTTCTGCCTCATCCCCTAAATTCCCTCTCTCACTTCGCAGCTTGGCACAATCAGGTGCAGATGTGCGGACACTTGTACCTGACAATGAAAGGAGGAGGAATCACTGTTCCTGGAGGTGTTTAAGGAAAGGCTGGACATGGCACTTTGTGCCCTGGTCTAGTTCACGTGTGCTGCTCGGTGACAGACTGGATTCGATGACCTTCTCTAACCTAACTGATTCTGTGGTATCAGCTTGACAAAGGCCTTCCTAAACTTACTACAGCGTAAGAAACCAAGGTTTATCGTAACTCTCAAAATGTTTTCACTGAAAAGAGCTGTGAAGCACTAGAACAGGCTGCCCAGGGCAGGGGTGGAGTCACCAGCCCTGGAAATGTTCCACAAACGTGTGGATGTGGCACCTGGGCACGGTTTTGCGTCGAACTGAATGGGTCTAAAAGGTCTTCTCCAACCCAACCTACTCCATGACGGTAAAAGACTTCAGCTCTTGGTCCTTCGCGGGCCGTGGTGCCCGTTGGGAAATGTAGTCCGTGTCGGGCCCTCTCCTGCGGTCACTTGCAGAGGCCATGGACTACACTTCCCAGCAGGCATCGCGACCAGAGCGGGACGGAGGCGGAGGGCCGCGCTCGGCGGACCAATGAGCGCGGGCGATGCTGGGAGGTGGCGCCGGGGCGGGCGGGCCGCCTGGGGCCGCGGGCAGTGCGGGAATTTCGGACCGGGAGGAAGGAGCGGCGCTGGGCCCGCTCACGCAGGAGGTACTTGGAGCCAGCGGCTGCCTCTGGGGTGCAGTTGTGTGGGTTTTTTTTTTAGGTGGCGGGTCTCGGGGCACTGTTTCGCATCCGATTCGCCGTGTCGAGCGTCCCTGGCCCTTCTGGCGGATTGCGGGCGATTTTCCCCGCTTCCCTCGCGGAGGAGGCCGGTGGTAGTGCCGGGGCCCGCCCGAGCCTTGTTCCTCCCCAAGAGTAGGGAAGGCGCCTTCCCTTCCCTCTCCCGGCCCAATCCGTGGCGCCGGAGGCATCTCCGTGGGCCGGCAGGGAGGGAAAGAACGGGGGCAGGTGGGGCAGAGCTCCCAAAATTTCACCCTTGAGGTCTGGGGTCCCCCTTCCCCGCCTTCCCGGGCTGTGGGCTCTAAAGCTGCCTTCGGTAGCAGCGGCCTCAGTTGTTTTCCTTCCTGTTTTTATTTAGCGCTAAGGCTAGGTGGAGGAGGCTGAGTAAAAGCTATTCTCTGTGCCACTTTTGAGGTTCGTCACCTTCAGGATTGTCTCGGTGTGGTCATCACCTTGACTGGGAGGCGTTTCTGAGTTTTGCTTTAAAGTTAACTTTTTTTTTTAAATACAGGCCTACAAATCATAAAAATCTACGATTTTAGGATCAGGAAAGGCCTGGTGTGTAAGAATTGGGCTAAGCAGGTTTCTGTCATTGGTAGTGGTTTTTCTTCCTATTTCTTGCTATTTGACTTCCTTTTTTAAGACTTCACCAGTTGCAGACAGGGTGAGCTCTGTTGTTCTCTCTGATTTTCAATTTGTGCTTATCACTCTAAGAACTATAGGCTTTTATTGATTTATAGGGAATTCATGGGCCCTTTTTTATGGCTTAAAAAAATACAAAAGCTGTTGCGAAGCTTCCTGTAACTATTACTGTGTCAAAGGGCTTGTGCCTTCATCTGTAGGAATAAGTTACCCACTAAATTCTTGGGGATAATCCCCAAGTGAGGCAGGATTCCTGATGAACTTCAGGGCTGATGATTTTTATACAGTATGCTAAATTATTGAAAAGCCTTTAAGTGTCTCACTCACATATATTAGGTATTTGCAGTTGGTATAGAGGTGAGGTGATTCGGAGTGACATGATTTGGTTCCTTCCAGTGCTCGCTGATTTTTATTGCAATAACTGAGTGATAATTAAGATTTTTCAAGAGAACCTTAAATGACCTTAAAAGAAATTTAAAAAAGGTAACATATTCTTGAGAAAGCAATTTAAAATTAGTGACATAGTAATTCCTCTTGTAAATGGCTGTTTCCTACCTCTGAACAAGCTGCATTCTGGAATATTAAGTCATCTTGGTTTGTTTAGCAAAAAGAGGAGAGAAGGCATTTCCTTGGTGCACTATGGTGCTGTTGTGATTACATATTTCTCAGTAATTGTGGTCCACCAATGGCATTCATTCATTTTGTCTGAAAAGAAAATTTTTTTCCTCTCTTAGGAGAGAACCTTAGTGCCTCTTTTTCCATAAGTGCCATTAACTGTCCGGTATCTTAATCAGGAGCTTAGATTGGAGACGTTTGCACAGACAATGATCAGCCAGTCACAGAATGTCCGATTTATGTAAGAAAGTCTTTGTTCACCGTCTACTTCAGTCGTTGTGACAAGTCACTGACACATCAGTTATTTTTTGTGTGGTGCCTCCCATGAAACAGCTCTACAGTTTTCAGGAATCTTTTAGTGTCATGTTCTTTCTTCCCCACTCCTTGAGCAAAAATATAGTTTTGTTTTCTCCTTGTCTTATTTTTTTTTTCAGGCAGACAAGGATTTCTTGCTTTGACTAATGAACAGTTTTAATGATACATAGATTTCAGGTCTTGCTGGAGCCACCTGCTCATGTGGGTCACCAGCATGCCTTCTCTGGGTTGACAATGAAAATGCATCCTACTAAGATAAACAACTGTAAAAATTACAGTTTCCAGAGAATAAAAGAGGAAGATCAGGAAGCCACCAGTTTGACTTGACACATAGCAGAAATTCCATCAAAATAAATTTGTTCTGTATTCATTTCAGAGCAGAGTTTTGTTGATAATGAATGGCAACAAGGATTGAGAAGTGGCTATTCATATTTATTCCAAGAGATCAAGTATCGCTTAAGTAGCAACCATAGCAGACAACATTTGTAAACATAACACCACTGATATGCAGACAATTTTGCATCAATAGTGCTATCTCAAGTACAGTGTATTCTGTTTCTTCCAAGATGTTTTAATAGGTAGAAGCCTTTGTAGTATACTAAGACGCTTCTGGAGAGTTTAGACAAATAGATTTCTGTTATTCTTACTTCTTAGTAGGAAAATCTTTGTTTTGAGCACATTGTAGTGACATAAAATGCTGCTGTTTACAATCATGCACCTTGAAAATTGTTCTTGTCAGTCACCTTAGCTAAGTAGGGTCAAGTCTGACACTTAAATGATAGTACAGTACTTGACATCCATGGCAGTTTCCAAGGACTTTAGCATGATTGCAGGAACTAATGAATTAAACTTCACAATACCTGTGGATAGAAAATATTTCCTTTTGTTGATGGGAAGAAGTATTGAGAGGAAAGTTTAAGATTTTTTTTTCTTTTTGGAGGGATGTTGGTGGTGAATTTTTAAAGGTGATTTTAGGGAGAAGTAGATGGCTTTATTCCAGTTGTTCAATGTACAATAGACAGCTCTATGTCATGTTTCTTTGTGCATAAGTTTTTTGACAAACCCCTTGTGTTTAATGTATTATGAGTTGAAAAGCACATAGAATTATAGAATTTGCACTAAATTTTAATTGTCTTCTTTCATTTTTTAAATAATTTTTTTCTAATTCTGTCTTTTCATGTAGAAAATTTCTACTGTGTCCAGGTGTCTTTGGTTTCAATCAATAGAAGATATTTGAATGGACTTATCCAAATAAATGTGAAAGCATGTGCAGCCATTGCTTAAATATTTCCTTGGGTAACAGCTTTTTTGCAAGAGAGTGAGTGCTTAGTACTGTGCATGCTGCCCATTGCAAGCGATCAGTGTTTGGCACCTATGGCCTGCTGATAGTTTGACCAACTTGTAAGTAGGCACAGTGCCATGTTAACAGATGGGTATGAATACAGACAGCCAAGAAACCATGTATGTGTATCTAGTGTATTTGTTAAGGGCAGGGTTCCCAGCTGGGGACGTTCAAACTTATGTCCATTTTGAATTTTTGCTTTTATGGATAAAGGGAAGTTGTCATTAACAATTTTTTTTTTAAATAAATACCTTCAGGCATACAATTATTGACCATGTTAAACAAAATAAGCGGGGGTGTGGAAGAGGGAAGCACCAGCTCTTCCTTTGATACTCTTGAGAAGCTATTTTAAGTAAATTTAATTCCTTTTTAAGCAAGACTGCTATCAAGAGTCTCACTGTGAATGTCAAAGATGCAGAGTGTATCAATAGGTTTATTTCACAGGCTTGCTAGCCTTATTGTAAGAGAGGCTGCAAATTTTTCTTTTATGGGCAACAATCTGTCCAGCATTCAAGCACCTAAGTACGTCTGTCCAAGTCTTGCCCGAATTATTTGTAATAACTCAGACATAAATGGGGTGCAGTCCTTAAAGCCCTCTGTGTGGTTCTTATATTGACAATATAAAATATATATACATTATATATTTAACTTGAGGACAAGTATGCTCATTTTGGATACGTTTTCGTATCTTTTAGATGACAGTGTGTGTGATCTTGTCCCACATCTTAGTCACTGGGAAATGCTGCTGATTTTTGCACATTCTTGCCTTGAGTCAGCTTTGGGGCTCCAGACTTCCAGTTTATTTCATTAGCACTTCTAATAATTTCAATCTGCCCTTTGTTTTAATACATTTCCTGATTTAGGTGTCCTGTGAAGTTGCTTAGAGGTCTGCAGTGATCTTTCTGGCCTGCTCTTGTAAGTGATAGCAACATGTTGCCTTTTCTACCACTCTGTTCCTTCTGACACTTTGACACCATTGCTTTCTCATTGGTATGGTCTTATCTGAGCTAGCTAGAATTGTCTTTGGTGCTTGAAAGTCTCATTTTTCTCCTGTAGAAAATCTGGAGGAAGGATCTTCCTCCAAGACAGTAAACTATGTATCACCTTGAAGATTAAAAAAAAAAAAAGAAAGACAAAGGGATGTAGAGAGGAGTTTCTTGAAGACACTGTGGATAATGATGTGGGTAAAGCTAGCCTTAAAATTTATGTGTAAGATGTGTCTTGATAGTGGGAAAGAATGTTACTGTATAGAAGTGGAAATACAGAAAAGTAATGCAAAATTAAAACATCCTGTTTTGTGATAATGAGGAAGCCTGCATTGAGTGCAATATAGTTATTGATAAATACCAATATCTTCCTGTGATGTGAATATTTCATAAAAGTATTTTGTTGAAGTTACTCATTTAGATGTAAGTAGTAAATTCAGTATGTATTCAGATGTGGTCCCATGACACAAAGATACTTCTCAAATTAATAAGGACCCTAAAAAAGAAGAGCATTGGCCCAGAGTGATGCTCCTTCTTTTCTGTATTTATGCATGTATTGAGTGACTGTGGTGTCTGGAGACTGCTTGCTGCCAGAGTCCACTACTCTTTGACTAGGTTCTTTTAGATGCTCTATGTATAAGGGATGTAATATTTAATATCAAATTTACTTCTCTGAAGATAGCTGATGCTATGTGAGATTTCTGATTTAGGAGAGTGATATAAAATGTACTGAAAACACCACAATTGTAAGTTACACTTGGTAAAATACAGCAATTGCAATGCCCAGTTCAGTCATGGTACTGTTGTGATTCTCGTTACTGGACTCTGCAGTATGTTCACTGTCACGATGCTGATGTCCCCAGCCACTGGGAAGGAATATCTGGATTGCAACCAGCCCAAGCCCGTTGTTCTCTTCAAAGTTATTTTGCTAGATATTTCGCTTTTGCATGCTTGTGTTGGACTCAGCCTCCTATTCACTGCCCCCAAGCTGGCCTGGCTAATTTGGGGAGATATTTAAAACCTCCATTTGATCCAGTTAGCAATTCGGAGCTCCACTCAGCTGTCATTTAGCTGTTTTCCTAAAACAAAGGCCACCCACTGGCGCCCTTTGTGTTGAGCTCCTTGTGAGTTCCTTTGCATTATTGCCAGAGCTCCTTGGGCACATCACCATTCTCCATCTCCACGGAGTTTTTTATCCACTGTTGGGCTTTATTCTGTTACATTCCACTTTGAGGGGTTTGGTCAAACGCAGCTATATACTTGAACATTAGTGGACAGAACAACATTTTTAGACAACTTGAAAATTATTCTTGCCTTTAGTAAGTAGAGAAGTGGCTTCTCTTTTCAGATGCTAGTTGGGTGACGGACATCATTTGAGGAAGAAAATTTGCTGCAGATACCCAGTCAGAAAAGTTTTGTAGGAGGTGGAGTGCTTTTGGAACAATTGTCACAGTTATGCAGTTTTCTATTTGAGAAATTAAAATAAATCCTAGAAGAACATTAGAAATTAAAGAGGAAAACTGACGCTGAATAACTGAGTTTGGTGTAGCTGGACAAATAGGAAAAAGTTATTTTGCTATCCAGAAACTTCCCCAATTGTGTATTAATATTGCTTCCTGCTTCCAGCAAAGTAATAAAATCCCACCAGTGAGAATGGTATGTTTTAGAAAATAAATGTGACTTGTTTGTATGACATTTATATTCATAAGGTAGAGGGAAAGATCATTTTTTTGTAAAATGATTTATGAAGGCCTTTCATGTAAAGAGACCTGGTGCACTCTTTGCTGTGTCATGGCTGCACATTCAGTAGTTTCTTTTAGTGCAGCAAAGTCTGACTCTACTAAAACCTCAAAAGATTTACTTGCTCAAAACAAGGCCTTCTGCCAAGAAGGACTTGGAGGTGATGGTGGATGAGAAGCTGTACATGAGCCATCAAGCAGCTCAGAAAGCCAATTGTGTCCTGGGTTGCATCCAAAGCAGCGTGGGCAGCAGGGCCAGGGAGGGGATTGTGCCTGTCTGCTCTGCTCTGGTGAGACCCACCTGTAACTGCATCCAGTTCTGGGGTCCCAGCACAGAAAGGACAGGGACCTGCTGGAGCAAGTGCAGAGGAGGAGCACTAAGATGATTAGAGGGATTGAACATTTCTATTATGGGAGTTTGAGGGAGTTGGCACTATTCACCCAGAGAAGTCTCCAGGAAGACATTTTTGCAGCCTTTCAGTACTTGCAGGGGGCCTATAAGAAAGATGGGGACAAACTTTTTAGCAGGGCTTGCTGTGATGAGACAAGGGGTAATTGTTCTCAGCTGAAAAGGGTAGGTTTAGAACAGACAGAAGTTAGAAATTTTTACAATGAGGCTGGTGAAACAGCAGAACAGGTTGCCCAGGGCGGTGATGGATGCCCCCTACCTGGAAACATTCAAGTTCAGATTGATCGGGGCTCTGAGCAACTTGATCTGATTGAAGAAGCCTCTGCTCATTGCAGAAGGACTAGATGACATTGGAAAGGTCCTCTGCAATTCACATTCTGCAGAAAGAGGCATATTCCAGTGGGCTGTTACGTTATTGCTGGAAATATTGCTTATCTGAAGCCTGGGGTTGTGAGAAGGCAATAGTAATAGTTCCACACTTGGGATCTCATCGTAGGTAGTTATGTGCTAGTTTTTGTGATGACCTACTCAATGCTACCCTGTAAACAATAACCAGACTTTCATTTTTTGCTTGCAGTTATATAGGAGAAAAAATAATTAACNTATAGAGGAAAAAATAATTTACTGTTTTCCTTTTTTTTTTTTTTTTTTTTTTTACAGCTAAGAGAAATTCCTCATATTACTACTGAAGACTTGTAGTTTTTCAATATGCAAGTTTAACTCTAGAAAGACTGATGAGCTTTATTTCATAAGTTTACTTTTTTCTAAGTTTAGACCCGTGATTGGTTGTGATTGATTGCATGTAATAGATTCCAAGATTTTTTTAGCATGTATTATACAAGTCTTGTAATTGGTTTCTCTTGTGAAGATGTTTGCTGTCTAATGGTTTTGTGATGCCTGGAAAAATTAGTTGTTTCTCACTTTTAATTCATGCCAATGAAACTGCTTACTGCATTTCTTTTCAAGTATCTTTGTAGCAACAAATTATGACTTAAACAACCCATTCTCTATAAGAAAGATTAACAGATTTCTATGTAAAATAAGTTGGATCAACGTGTAACCTATATTTTTTTTTAATTTTCCTTCACTTTCTCTAGGGAAAATGCCAAATAAGAAAACGACTGGAAAAAGAGCCCCTGCAAAAAGGAAACTTGCTGAAGTGTTTGGTCTGGGGGAGGTTCTAGCAGATACATCAAGAAAAGAATGGAAATTAGGTGTCCCTATAGGGCAGGGAGGCTTTGGACGCCTATATCTTGGTAAGTGTAGCTATCTTTGGTAATTGTTTAAAATGGAGAGTAGATGGTTATCCCTATTTAAAACAATGAAAAGTTGACCCTAAGTTAGAAATATGAAGTGTCTTCATGTGATCTTTTCTACTAGAACCTTAGCTTGGATCATGATATTGGAAAAAAAAATGACAGAAATAGACAAAAGGTCATTTTAAGCACAAATTTTATGAGTTTCCAGTGGCAGTTCATTCTTTTTAAAAATCAAAATCTTTATTACTTTTTAGCCACTGAAAGGATAGTTTAATATTTATTTAAATTTGAATTTTGGTCTGGCTGAAAGACTGGATTTTTTCATGAGTGTCTTTATAATGGTGAATTATGAACTGAAACTGTCAGTGCATATTATCTGGAGGCTACTGGTCAGCAAGTACTTGGACTGGTTTTGACTTTGGTATTCCTTTTATTTTTTCATTGCTTTGTGAACTTTTGGCATGCCATATACTTTTTTTTTTTAATGTAACCGATGCTAAAAACAAATCAATGTATTGAATTCTACAGCTTAAAGCTTCAGTTCAGGTCTAGGTTTGCAATTCTGTTACCAGGAAAACTTCTTAAAGTGAAATAGTGTTCCATACTTACTATCTCTTTCACTTTAACAGATGGACAGAGAGGAGAGGTGTTGAGACTTTCCTGCTTCATTGCCCCTAGTAATTTTTCAAACAATTCTGAAGGGGTGAAAGTTAATGTGATCATTATAATATAGTCTTCCTCATCTTGGGGAAGAGGTTATGCTGGATTCATACTGAGTTGGAAAACAGGAAAAAAATCTGTCCTGCTTTTAAAATGAACAGACTGCAGCGTAAATGGGTTAAGGAGAAAAACAGGACCAGTGGGTGGCTTTTTGCCAGAGAAGCTTTCAACTTCTTACTCAGCCTCACTCAATGAGCTACTGAATTTACTGGAGTTCCAACTCACTTGAATTCCTGCTTTGTTCAAGCCAAAACTTGCCCTCTGCTTCCCCATCATTTGCACAAAGCTGTGACCCTGACTGTTCCTGTACTTTGTACTTGCCTAACTTGATGTTCTTCATATCTGTATCTTCTGTCATAAATACCAGCAACTTAGTAGCAACAGAAGGTCACTTTTGGATATGTGACATGGCAACATGGAATTTATTTTTTTTCTTTGTGTCCACAAATAGGTATGTTTATAATAGTCTTTGAAAGCAAAAGAAACACTATTGAATAGGAAGAAGTTATCGGATAAAAAAAGAGAATGCCTTCATTTAGTAAACTGCCTGTACTCCTCAAACAGAAGGGAGAATGCAAGAATGCACTATCTGTATACAGTAGCCTTTGCATATAGCATGATTCTCTTACCAATGGCTAAGGTACTGGTCTATGTTCATGCCAGCACCTAGTTATTTTGTTGTATGTTTGTCCATCCTGCATAACAAGTGAGTGTATGCTGTGTGACAGTTTCCTACTACTAATAAAAGCTTCCTTTTTAACAGCTGATGTTAATTCTTCAAAGTCGGTTGGCAGTGATGCCCCTTACGTGGCGAAAGTGGTAAGAGAGCATTTGAATCTTTACTGCACAACTTGAAAATATTTGTTCTAGAATAGAATGTGTAATTTAAAACATCTTAAAATAATGCAATTGCAAAGTGCTGTTTAAAATAAAAATGTGGGGATGCAGAGGAATGCTGCTGTGAATTGGGACTCCTTCAATGAGGAACATCATAATGGAACATCAGTGGAGTTGAAAAAGATCCATGAAATGATCCATATTTCATGTGCTTCCTATAAACAGCACAGATATCACCAAATGAATGAAATCTGTCTAGCTTTTGGAGAATTTCTGTGATTCAGCAGTGAGTCTCTGTGAACTGTTGCTCACCACTGGATGTTGATAAACTGACAGATGGCTTGTGACTAGAAACAGCAAAACTTTATTTCCTGAGGTCTCCACAAAGTTCTTTAAATGTTTTTTCATAAACCACATACATGTTCTAATTTCTATTGAACTAAAATAATATTGACATAATTTTTTAAACCTGATTAAATAATTAGAGAGAAGAAAAAGCATTGTTGATAGCTCATTTTTAGCCCATTGTAGCAAATTAGAAAATTCTTCTTATTACTTGAAATTTTCTTATGGTTTTAGTCTAAAAAAAAGAGTTTTTTACTTGGATTTGGCTGTTTCTCTTCCTGAGGTATAAAGTATTTTTCCTTAAATTTTGCCAGAATATTTTGTATAGATCTGGTAAGATCTTACAAAGTCTTAGTAAAAAAAACAGGGAATATGGGAATAGTCACAGTAGATCCAGACACTTAATTTTCTTGGTGGTGCTTCTCTTCCTGCAATGAAGGTAAATACCAGAAACTGTACAAGAACTTCACAGTGTAAAAGATTAGTTTTTCAGTGCAGTTCAGAACTGCACTGTTTTAACATTTTTTTATTAAACTATATGGTGAGGCTGAAATACCTTGCTGCAGTAGCCAATCACTTTGTGTATATGTTAGTGCTTTTAACATTTGTTCCTGAAACTATATAAGGTTAGGTTAAATTAGAGTAAAATACATTTTGGTTAGTGCGTGCCTTTAATCTTGGTATTTACTTCTGCTGACTAAAGGGAAATTCTCGAATACTGGTTTTGATACTGTTCAGACACCCCAAGGTACAGTTTGTGATGACCCTCCCTCTGAAAAGTTGTCCCTTGCTGAAAAAAGCAATGCTTCCTAAGCAAATGTCAGACTGCCACACTTTCAACATCACCATGCTGCTGCTGCCTTAGGTGTTTTTGGGCAGGAATTCCAGACAGACCAGGAGCCCCAGCCTGCAGTTGTGTGGTGGCAACCTGTGTTATTGTGTTCAGCCTGTCTTCTTGAGAGTGGGGGTGTCCATTGTGCATCTGTTTAGAGGCAGATAACAGCAGTGGCTTCCCTGGGAGAGGCAGTGGTTTCTAATTACTGGCTCCTGCTGACTTCAGACTGATCAGGAAACAGAGCACCATTTAACTTCCATGGAAGAATCTGGTTTGACTTGCTGTGAAAACCATCAGATATGCATTACTTTATGCTATGTGTAATTGCTGTCACCCTTTCTAGCTGAGCTTGAAACCCATCCATCTTCTTCTCTCCAGTTTGGGCTCTTAACATAAGAGTAGCCCCAACTTTTGGGTTGCTCCTATGCTAGATTCACTTTGTTGCAGCATTTTGTAAATACCTCCATTGCTAATATCCCAGATGACTACTCACTTTTTATTTGACTTTCATAATTTTGTCTTTATGGCAATAAAGAGTAGCCTCAGTCTTTGTGCTAGCCTCACAAATGACCCATAACATATTATTCCTCTACATTCTGCTATAACACAACTAAGGATAAGAGCCCATTTTCTGATGCCTGGGTGGATTCTAGTTTTTCCGTCAGCTGAAGCAAAGTGGTTAACAGCTTTGAACAATTATTACTGTTTAACAAAATATGTGCTTCTATAGCAATGTTCTTCAAATTAAGCTATTAAAGCAGGATGGAAATTGGCTTAGTCTGTGACATATCCTCATAGTATTGATGTCTGAGCAGTATGAAATGAATCACAGTTTTTATGAAGAAAAGAAATGCTTTTTAATATGTGGACCTTTCAGATCTCATTGTTCAGGAGTGGATGCAGGATTTAATTACACTTCATTACATTGCTGACTGAAAAAGATCATTAAAACACTACTTGAAGTTTGTTGGGTTTTGACATGTACTCTATATCTTTCATTATGTTATCTTTTTGAATAAGACTTTAATTTCAGTTTTATAAGTCATGTATTTAGAATGACCCTGGACATAAAGCTGTAGAATTTGTGTTTGCACTCCTTCTCCACTATTATGGCACATTGGATGCTGTGTAAGCTTTTTTAGCATCACTTATTTATCTGTAGGTGGGATTAATGGTATTGTGGGAAAACATCTTCATAGTCAACATAAAGATCTGGTTTATGGTTAAATCATTTACCCATTCTCCAAGTATGAAAATACAGCAGATTTTTCTTTCTGTCCAGAGAAACATACACATTTTCAGCACCAAGACATACATTTTTGTGGAATAATTTATTTATGGATAAATACTGTAAGAATTTTTAACACCTGGTTGTTTTTGCTATATTTTAGTAGGAAAACAACATTGTTCAGATCTATGTAAATTAAATGAAAATTATATATGGGAATTTATATTCTAATAAATTAGGATATTAATAATGCTACACAGGATCAAGTAAATAGGTCAAGTAATGTGTGTTTGAGGTAACTGCAATAGAAGAATTAATCTATTTAACCCTTCTCCTCTGCATGTATAATCTCTGTATTGCTAATTTGTTGTCCATTGTGGATGAATAAGCTAACTGTGAAAGTAAATGTGCAGGTACCAAATTCTGTGTGTGTTGAGCAGTTGATCTGTCTTTGGTTTTGTTTTTTTTTTTCTGGTTCCTCATCACAGGGAGAGGCCAGAAAGCTATCTTGGCTCCACTGTTTATCAGGGCAGTGCTGCTGGAAAAAGTGGGGTGGAGGCAGGCAGTAGCTTTGGAATCGAGTGCCCAGGCCCAGGAGTGGTGCCCAGGTGGGGGGATCTGCTCCCAGCGTGTCCCATTCCAGCCGAGCCTCCGGGCCCACGCTCAGGGGCACCTTGGCCTCTGCAATCCAGGGACATTGGGCAGCAGTGAGCCTCCCTTAGCTCAGTGCTGCACTTTGGCCCGTAGCACTTTGCTGGATCACTACACCTGCATTTTAAAGTTCAAGTTAAACCCATTTAAGATACATGTGTATCTAATGTCATGTGATTGTATTATTCTTGAGTTTCTTTGCCAGTAATTGCATACGTTTTGGTATTTTTAAAGTGTAGGATATTCTGAAACAGGTACTTTCACAGAGATAGAATGAATTTGGATATATATGAG
The DNA here is from genome assembly GCA_013400855.1 of Buphagus erythrorhynchus. NCBI lineage: Eukaryota > Metazoa > Chordata > Aves > Passeriformes > Sturnidae > Buphagus > Buphagus erythrorhynchus. The sequence goes on along the minus strand of VZTT01004845.1, from coordinate 54,251 downwards.
TAACTACACAAAAATATATTGCTTAAGCTCATCTCAAAATCAATTACTCAAAAATTACAAGAATTGAGATAATTTTTTTCTTTTTTTTTTACCAAGTTCTGGAAATGTAGATTCAAGATACTTGCGCATCTGCTGTTCTTGCAGTATTTCAAATCTTTGGTGTTTTCATAGGAATTACTCTCTTGAACTTTACTTGTAATACATGGTTCCCATAGATTTGTCCCTTGAAAATGGAACTGAAATGTATTAAATACAAAGTAGACTCTGAAATCAAAATAGGTGTAGCTCTTATAATATAGAGAAATTTTTAAATCCTCTTTTATTTTTATCTTGGTCAACTAATGTATGAAGGGAACAAAATGCCTTATGTTCCATAAGAATTTAACTTTTGTTAAAATTTTTTTTCATTGAATCATTTCAGGTGTTATTTTAAAATCACTGAAAGCTACTACAACTGATGCAATCCAACTGTAATCTGGAGAATCTGAGATAACATTGTTTAATATTCTCTGCTAAACTTCTACCAATTATTGTTAATATTTCTATTCATTTCAGTTAATTTCTGATTCTTTAGTCTTTTGCTGTTGGGCAGTATTTTTTGATACCCTTAATGTCAAGCCATTTATAATAAAAATAGCTTTTAGAGCTAGATTTCTTTTATAATAAGAAGATATTTTATTGAGTTTATCCGCATCAGGTAGAGCATTTGAGGGAGAGTATGTTTTATAGGATGAATGTTTCAGCTTTTAATAATTATTAGGCATTAACACAGCAGTTTTTAACGAATTTTAAATTGTCTTAAAGGAACCCAGCCAGAATGGACCTCTTTTTACTGAGTTAAAGTTCTACATGCGAGCTGCTAAACCAGATGAAAGTAAGCAGTCTATTAAAATGTTTTTAATGAACTACAAGCATTTATGGAAATAGACCCTGTAGAAGTAAAGTAAGATTGAACTTTGAGAATCTCTGTAGGTAATTTTCAAAATTAGTTTTAAATTATTAAAATTGAATTCAGATATATACTAAATTAGAGGGTTTTGGTAAGAAGTTCTTTGTAGTTCTGTTGGTAGTATTGTCTACATTTAAACTTGAGTTGCATCTCTGTCCCTACAATGGATATGTGATTAACTCTCGTGTATACTTTGCATATACATTTCCATGAAATAAGCAGCTCACAGGTACACAGAAACTGTAAGCAATGTGACTACTCCCTTTTTATCTAAGTCTCTACTCAAGCAAATTCATGAGCTTAACTTTGTTTGTATTTTCAGTTCAGAAGTGGACTAAGTCCCATAAACTGAAATATTTAGGTGTACCAAGATATTGGGGTTCTGGCTTGCATGAAAGAAATGGAAACAGGTGAATATATCTTTTGTTGACGTATATTGGAATTTATTTCATCCACAACAATTATCTCTTTTAGCCTCAGTTACTTTATAAGGTGTATTTTCTGCTGTCTTCATGTTGTTCACTTCTGCTACAAATTTTCATGTGCATGGCAAGGGTACGTTTAGGGACTGTATGAATAGATACATTTTGTCTGTATTCTGTTTGTTAGTCCTATTTTTGTTTGTTAGAGTCTTTATAATTGAGATTTCACTTGTTGTGAACATCGCTGTAAAACAATAATGCTATTTATGTATATGTTGTTTAGAAGCTTTTTATATTTTAATTAAAACAAAGTCAGTGTATGAGTCCTGGAATAAAATGACTACAGCTTTTCTTGTGTGCACTTAAAGAGTATTTTCACTCACAAATATTAAGGACTTAGTGCTCTCTCAAATCTGTTCCATTTTCCCTAAGGATGGGGCTTTTTCTGGCTTAATCTGTGAGCTAAAATAATTGCTAGTCTCATGTTAAATTTGTTTTAAGTCTAGGGATAGTTTTTAGTATTGTTCTATGCCAGGAAAGGTTTTTGTTACTTGGTCTTTAATGTTAATGCTTGCTTATGTAACAGTCCTTGTTTCTAAACAGCTCTGCTGCAAAGGAGTTTTAGTAGTTCTCTGGCAATTTACTGTAGGTCAGGCTTCTTTGTGTGGCTCACTGCATAGGGCAGTCATATGTCAGAAATATCAGTGTTTCAGTAGGTCCTCAACTGTAAAATTAACCTAATGTGAAAACAACATTCATTTTGAGAGCAAAAGTTAATGTAGTATTTTTTTATCCTGCTAATAAATGACTTTGCATTCAGTGTTAAGTGCAATAAATTCTTTAATATAGCCACTATGAACTCTTATCATTCTAGAACCAGTTTGTCCCTAGCAATGAATATCAGAACACCTCTGGCAAGTGAGAGATTTTTGTTATTAACAATAGGTCAAAAAAAGTTTGCAATAGATTTCAATAAAGGAACATTGTAAGTGAGCATGTTAAATCACTTAGCCATTTATAAAAACTAGGAAATGTATTTTTAAAGTAGATGATGCTTGGTTTTGCCTATAGTGAGTTATAATAGGGATGTTTTCCTCTGTGAGTACTTGTTATTTTGTTACATAACTAGAATAAAGAGCAGTTCTTATGATGGATGAACATTTGAGTAGCTGATGTAAAAAAGGTAAGAATTTATGTACAGCATTAAAAAATGCTGTATTTTAGGTATTTCCTGCAGTTTCTTTTGAGAGGGATGTATTCATCTCAACACAGTTAACACACAGATAAAATACTTTCCCTAAGTATGATTCAGTAACTTTGCTGAATTTTTGGCTTTGTTTTTTCTTTGTCCTTGAATTTAGCTATCGATTTATGATAATGGACAGATTTGGCAGAGATCTTCAGAAGATGTATGAAGAGAATGCAAAGCAATTTCCCCATAAAACTGTGCTACAATTAGGCCTGAGAATAGTAAGTTTAAAAAATGCATTTTATTTTCTAAATCTGTCTTCCCTCTGTAAATGTCTCAGTCCCACTTTTGTGCTGAGTCCAGGTCCTCTGGTGGGCAGACCTGGGTACTGCATTTACATGACTTTTGTTTTGTTAGCTCGATATTCTGGAATATGTCCATGAGCATGAATACGTGCATGGAGACATCAAGGCCGCAAACCTCCTTCTGAGTTACAAGAACCCTAATCAGGTATTTATAATGCATTTTACTCCTCATGTTTTAAACCTTCTATTTGACAACAATGAAAGTGCTTTGAACCTGTGAAATCTAGCAGAAGCTCATTTTTAAGAATGTATATGGTAACATTATTTCTGCTTGACATTTATATCTAGTTAATATTCTACGATTTTTTAATGCATTTTGCTGGACAGTTATCAATTGACTATTTGGCCTAAATAGTATTCTAAAGAAATTCTTGAGATTAAAAAAAAATTGACTCACAAATAGGTATTTTCAGGTGGAAGCCTAAAATTATATAGCACAGTGATAAATTATCTTTGCCTGTCTGCATTGTTACCTCTTTGCTTTGTTCAAGAAATCCATCAGATAAGTGTTCTGTTTCTTGGAAAAATTGGTCTTTAAGGTGTTGGTTGTTCCACTTGATTTACGGAAGTCTTTCATTTTTCTGCATTTTTAACTCTCTTTACTGTTCAAACAATGCATATTAGAGTTTCGAATTACGTATTTGTTTATGCCCAAATGTTTTAGCTTGTGAGAGATTTAAAATATTAAGTAATTTCAGTTCTCTGAAAGTAACTGTGTTGTTAGTGAGAAGTAGTAGTATGTAGTATTGTTCAAATGGGTCAACTGACTTTGAAAGAGGGTAGCACAGTTAGTGTTTATAACTTTGTGGATGTTACTTCTTTTTTTGCTTGTTACTTGGATTTTTTTTTTTAATCTAGTTTTACTGGTAATAACTATTGTACTGCACTTGCCTTCTGTGGCAGCAAGAAATGACTTTCAGATCAGACTGCTTTATTGAAAACAATAAAACCAAACTGGCATATTGTTTTCAAAGCATATGCATTAAGATTAATAAAGTACTAAGAATCATTCAGAGTTGAACAACTCATGATTCTTAATACTTTCAAAGAAGTTACGAGAATGGTTGGGAGTTGCATTTATTATGTTGTGTATTTTTTGTATTTATAATTCTTTAACCTTAGAATGCTTTGTGGAAATTGCTAGGTGTACTTGGTGGATTACGGACTTGCCTACCGTTACTGTCCTGAAGGAGTTCACAAAGTATATAAAGAAGATCCTAAAAGGTGCCATGATGGAACTATTGAATATACCAGTATTGATGCACACAAGGGCGTGGGTAAGGATGTAAAACTCAGCAATAGGCATTTGCATATCTTTTTTTATAAATAAAAGACTTAACAAAACTCAGTGCAGAAAATAAATAAACCATTTTCAGAGTTCTGATTCTAAAAAAAAGAAAAAATATTTTNGATCTCCTTAATTTATAAAGATAAGAGGTTCAGCATATTGCTTTTTATTAACCAAGTAGAAATGGAATAGTGTTTGTGAGATCTTGATAGAAAAATAAGTCCTGGTTTTAGGAGAAAAATAGTTGCTGTTATCGATGTGAAAATATTTTTTATTTTAACTCAAAAAACTTCATTTAGTTAATTAATTATGCCTATTGTTGCTGAACATCAAAAAGCAAGAAGTGAGA
>VZTT01004845.1:9577-33545 GCA_013400855.1 Buphagus erythrorhynchus | reverse complement strand
TTTTTTTTTTTTTTTTTTTTAACCTCTTAATCTTGTACCCTAAAAAATCTTGTTTTCTGTGAAACTTGTGCTGCACGATAGATTCTAATTGTGTAATAGGTCTCTTCCTTCTTGTGGAGGATTTGGTATTGACTACTATCTGTTCTAGACTCCAGGAGGAAGTAGATACAAGTTTTAAAACTGTGTATCAATCTCTGTGCTTAGTGACTGAAAGATCTGTCCCTTTCCATGCCCTTCTTAGCCTTCCCTTACCTGTCTCAGCAATGTTGCAAGTTAAATGTTCTACTACAGAAGTTATGTGGTCTGGTTTTAGAAGTTAAAAGCATGTGCTGCAATGTTGTATCTAGAAATTACCAGAAAGATCTGGATTTTAAACTGAAAAATTCTGTTTTCAGTTGCCTGAAATATTGACAAACTCACTTCTATATTTTTCATTAAGTATATTCAAACACTATAAGAAGTGATGTGACTTTTAATGGCCTGCCCCAGATTGTCTGAGGATCTTCAAAAGCTATTTAAATTAGAAAAGGTGTGGTAGGAGGTGCTTTTAATTTTAAAGATTTTTAAATATTGTGGATAGGAAGGTTAAAATAGATTTGGTTTACATTTAATTTATCTTTGTGGTTCTTCACAAACAGTAGGGTTTTTCTGACAATTTGCAAGTGAGAAATTCAGTGAGAATTACTTAAAACATGTACCACTAATCATAATAAAGAGAAAAAATTAGAGTCCAACATGTAAAGTATGGGAGTGTTACTGTGTACTTCTGTGTGTGCTTGGAACACAGTTCTTTATTTAATCTTCCTTTATATTTTAGGCTTATTGTACAATATTGTCAGATCATTTCTAGCACTTAAACACATTTAAAATGTTAGTAATTTAGGTTCCCTTTTTACATTTCATGGGACTTTCTTATGTTTGCTGCTAATTAAAAGTGTTAAATTAAAACTCCTTATAATGAAAATTTTCCATGTGTAAGGTTTTGTATAGTGACTTTGCATGTAGAACTAAGTAATTTAAGAAAAAAAAAGTTATTTCTGCTTTTTTGGTTGTTCTTTTGTGACCTGAAGATGAATTGCAGTATGTTGAACAAGTAGTGCAATTCAAACTCAGATATAAAATTTCCAAGTGAAATTTTTCCACAGGAAAGAAAAGCTGTATTGCAGTGACTCAGATTTTTACAGTGAACTAACATTTTGCAAGATTGTAAGTAATGTTTTGAATTAAACTGCCTTCTTCCTGCAAATTACTGTGTGGAGAAGAGGAAGGTTAATTTCAGACACATGGTGCATGGGACGAGGGATTTCTGTTTATGTACAATTGTGTTTTGAAATATCTTCAGTGAAGCAATTTTGCAAATAGAAGTAAACCAGTTTCAGTTTCATCTGGAACAATTTTATATTAAACTTTTTAAAAGAACACTTAGACATTTGATGTTATCTGTAAGAAATACACAGGCATAAAGTAATAAATAATAGATTCTTGTGTTCTGATGTTTTCCTTATGAGATTATGAAAAATATTTATTTGTTGCAGGAAAGGGAGTACTTGGCAGAACAGAACAGCTAAAGCTAAGCCCCATCTCACAACTTCACTGACTTTTCTCTCTCATCCCCACTCCACAGCCATGTATTTACTAGAATTCAAGTCCATATTTGCATTCTTCTGGTCTCTTGTTTTTTTTTTTTTTTCTGAGTCATATTTCTGAATTCTTGTAGAAAAAGCTGCTGTGAAAACAGAAAAAGCCACCTAACCACAACTACTATTTGTCACCCTTGCAATTTCTTCAGCAGCTTTAGAGTACTGAAAAATGCTTGTCTGAGAAGTGTTATTCACCAGTTTTTTTCAGTTATGCAGGAGTTCCCTGGCTGAACTGGGAAAGAGCTTGTCAGAGGACTCTTCCATAAAAGAAGAAAGAGTTTTCTTAAAAGAAGATTTCATCTTCTTACAATCTTCTTAAAAGAAGATTTTGTTTTTTATCTTATTTAAAAGAAAACTATCTTTTCATTGGCACCATATTCAAACTGCCCAAAGTGATTGGAGAATGTTGGTGTTTAACTTACTAAATGCTGCAGCCTGGCCTAAGTTCTCATCTGGTGTTTGCAGCTGGTTGCTGATATGTAGTCTTCAGCTTCTGACACTATTTTCTAATTCCTTCCATATGTAAATAGCAAATGTATCGGTTCCATTTTCTTGTTTCCTTTTTCATTCTGATGACTGTAGAACCCTTTTAAGGGGCAGTTGAAGGGAAAAGGTCACCTAGGGAGCCATCTAACAAAATGACTTTGTTATTTGGTACCAGCAAAAACAGCTGAAATATACCTGAAGCACGTTTTACAGGAGAAAAGGGATACTGTGATCAGGCAGGATTTTCAAGAACTGGCAGTTCTAAGTTCAGCTGCTTTGGAAACCACAAGTATATATTTATTACTTAAATTAGTAACAGAATTATACTTGAGAATAATTTATTGCACTGAGACCTGATGTAGTGGCATATGTAAGATTGTAGAGTAGAGACAGTCTCATTCCTACCTTATCATTTCTCAGGTTAACTGTGGCAATTTCACATATTTATGTGTGGAATAATTTAATACAGGCATGTATTTGCCTGTATTAAAGCAATGTCAGTCCTGATACTGTTCTGCTGTGACACAAGCGGGTGTCTTCACAGAAATGATGACTAAGCTTCATCCATGTGGATACCAGTTGAGAACATTTCTTTCAGAGAACTCCACCACATCATCCACCACTCCAAATTTACTGACCTTTGTTTCTTAAAGAGCTAAACATAGAGCCAAATGTGTTTGTAAGGTTGTGCACACTTAGCATGGACTTTAGGTTTGGGGTTCTTTTTGAGAAAGGAAACTTTGTAGTGCCTGATCAATGTACTCCACCACTTCTTTTGATGTTAGGTGTTTTATTCAATGATGATGACTACAAATTTGGTTTAAGAGCTACAATTGCTGGAACTCTTCAGCCCATTAGCTGGAGACTGGCATGTACTTAGCCTTTTTCATGTGTAGATTCAGCATGTGGAAGTGATGCAGTTGGCTCACCTTCTAGCATGTCTGCTGTTAGATATTTTTCACTTACCTGATGTTTGCTGACAGTCTAAAATCTCTATGTGTCTCTGTTTTCAGATATTCTAAACTATGATGTAACTTAGAAGTCACCTAAATCCCACCTGATTTTATCTGCTCAGTTGCTGTGTTTTCATGTTTCCAGATCTCTCTGTCCTCCTTTTCATTAAAGAGGACAATTTAAACAGGAAAGTTGTGACTCTGTGTTTACCAAAGGAACTTCTGAAATTTTATAGAAACTTTTTTGACTTGAGCACAGTTTTATTTCTTAGTCGTAAGACATGTGTGTTTCTAAAACAGTGTACATAGAATTGGAAGACAAGAAGGGACATCTTCTGTGAGGTCTGCTCTCTACACCAGTCTAATCAATTTATGTTGGTGTTAATCTTGATACATGCTAATATTTTATTTTAAAACCTGTATGATTGTTCTAAAACTTCCCTGGTCAACACTACTTAACTGTAATACTTAACTGTACTACTTTACTGTAATACTTAACTACCGTTACTATTACAAAAGATTTAATAAAGGGGAGTATTTTAATATTTTTGTTACCTAATATGAATTTCCCTTAAGCTTAGTAGTTGTGCTAGCTGCTGTGGCATGAAAATCACAGTCATTATACGCAGCAATATTTTGCACATCATATCTCTCCCATTTTTCTTTTTTTTTTTACTCTCTTTAGATAAACAAATTAAATTCAATGTTTTCTTGTTTTTGTTAGAGAGCTGGAAATCATTTTTTCTCCCCAGTTTTCTCAGACATTTTTTGTAGGATAGAGCCCAGAACTATACACAGTACTGCTTTCTTTTGTAAATCTTTGTTTTGCATTGTTCTCTGCCTCCTTGATTCACCCAGGTTTACTCATTGAGCTTGAACGATCAGTGACTCCCACTGCTCAAAGGCTGTTGTCTTTAGCAAGCACCTTCTTTCTTAAGGACTTCCATGAAATTCAGTTTTACTTTTCTTTACCTGTACACTTGACATGGATTGTGGAAATATATATAGTTTTACAAACCAGAACTGAAGTAGTTTGGCATGCTATCTTCAAGGAGGAATTTAGGATTAAAAAGAAAAAAAAACCCTAAAAATTACATGACTAGGAGATGAAAAATATTTCAATTTTACTATATATGCAAAAAGATAGAAATTTTTATTATGTATAACATTTTTTTGTCAAAGTGACTGCAGTTGAATGCGAATCACGGAAATGAGCAGCGGTGTTTTGTTTTCTTTTCCCTGGTAGTAGGCAGGCAAGAATCAAAGTGCAGGGAGATTTTCATTATTGCTTTTAGGTATGGGCTCTTTGAACAACCTGCCTGCCAGGTTTACTAGGAATCTTATTTAGATGGGATTATTCCTTACCTTTGTTAATAAAATATTGTCAAGTGATAGCTTGAATCTGTAGGCACAGTTGCACTGATAGCTGACCTGATTTAACAGCTGACATTGCCCAATCTTCCTTTCTTTTTCACCTGTGTGCATTCCACTTCCCCTTGTATAAACTTCATTTAGAATGCTCTGAGATGCCACATTTCACAGTGGCACAGTGAATGTGAAATTTAATGCGAAATTCTCACATTAAACTGTGAGAATACCAGACCAAAATTTCGTTACTAAGTTCTAGTTTCAGCTAGGATAGAGTTAATTTTCTCCCTAGTAGCTGGTGCTGTGCTGTATTTTGGATTCAGTATGAGAATAATATAGATAACACAGATGTTTTGCTGTATTTTGAGCAGTGCTTAACCTAAGTCAAGGACTTTCCAGTTTCCTGTGCTCTGCCCATGAGGAGCTTCACAAGAAGCCAGGAGGGAGCATGGCCAGGACAGCTGATCCAAAGTGGCCAAAGGGATATTCCATACCATGGAATGTCATATCCAGTATATAGAATGAGGGAGTTGGCTGGGAGGGACCCGTTACTATGGGGGAGCGGGCTGGGCATCAGTCAGTGAGTGGAGAGCTCTTGTATTGTGCATCACTTGTAGGTTGGGGTTTTTTCACATGTGTGGTAATTCATCTCATTACTTTTGTTATTATTGTATTTTACTTTATTGTAATTATTAAACTGTACCCATGAGTTTTTTTTTTCCCCTTTTTCTAATTCTCCTCTACTTCCCAGTGGGAGGGGAGGGGAGTGAATGAATGAACTCTGCATGGTAGGTGGTTACTGTCAGGGCTTAAACTGTGATCCCAGAGCTGGATGAGCTTAGCACAAGGTCCAAAAAATGGCTTAATAGTGGAAAGCATTATAAAACTAAAAGTTGACACATGAGGAGGAAGGAAGGGTGTAGTTTTTTTTGAGGATCTAATTCTTTTGGTGAAGATGAGCTTAAAAAATGACTCAACTCCATGTGATGATACTGTTGGAGGAGTTGAGCTATACAACGTTTTTTAGGAGGTCAGTGCCCAGAAGTACTTGTAGATTCTCCTCTGTCCATGGCATATTCCCCATCCCCACTTAAAGCTCAGTGAATGATTTGAGTTGAGCTGTCCTTTTAAAAACCAAAAGTGTTTTATTGTGACCTGTTTTTGTTATTTTATTTAACACAAAGTCTGTCTTTTTGTTTTGTTTGAATTGCAGATGCAATTGCTACCAGAGCGCAGAAGATGACCTCACCAAAACCCAAGAAAAGCACAGCAACCAGAAAGAGAGTCCAGAAGTAAATAATATATGGAGCAACAAATGAAGTTGCTCTGTGGCTCATTTCTGTATTGTTTTTTTGGATGTTTTTGTTTTGTTTTTTGTTGGTTTTTTTTGTAGCACTGGAATCTTTTTCTTTCCTTTTTAAATGATGAATCCTGTAAAAACATGGACTGCTGTTTGTACCTGTTTTTGAAGAATAAATGTTTTATTAAAATATTTGCATAATTTATGTATACTTAAATACTAATGCAAAATTTTGCTAACTTTTGAAGTGGGGATGCATTTTTATTCTTTATATACATGAATTTATGTCTTAAAGGCAAACTAGAAGAGAGTGCTTTTTTCCTGCTTTGTAACATAGAGATAAAGCCTTATTTGATGGTTTTATTATGGATGCTGTGTAAGAAACAGCAGTGTTGCATCTGATTTCTTATAGTTTTGAGTAAAGTCATATTGGTGGTCATTAAATGCGCACTGAGATGAAGTCTGAAAAAGCAGAAACAGCTTTTAAATATGTTTCAAGTGTTTGAATTAAAAACAGAACATAAGGCAAAAATCATGTCCTTCCATTCTAGTTTGGATAAAATGCATTTAAACAATTCTTTGGAAGACAGGTACTGAATTTTAGCCATTTTTTTGCAGAGTGTTTGTGTTTGTATCACTTTTCCAATTATTCACAGTTTCTTAGAAAAGAGAGAGATTAGAATTTCAGACAAAGGGCCCAGGGCAAAGAAAAGAACCGACCAAAACCCAATGCCTATTCTCAACCACTCCCTCAGGTTTTCTTTTTATATTAATAAAAAGACTAGAATATAACTGTGAGTAACTTTGTGCAGGATCTAGTTCCAGTGAAATATTGTCTCACATCTGCTTCTCATAGCAATAATGGTTTACCTTTTTAATACTTGAGGAGCATGTAATCTTCCAAATCCTTTTGTAAAAGTTCTTCCTTGGTTAGCTTTGAGTCCTCTCTTCAGAGTTGTAAGTCAGAAAATAGTGTTGAATTCCAGTGTGAAACACTGCTACTTTTCATATATCTACTGCAACATACACATAATAAGGCATGAACATAATTCTTATCAGGGCGACTGAAAGTTTGGCAAACCAAAAGGAATCCATATGAGCCAGTGAGTGTATTTGTGTGGATGTCCAGCTTGCTCGATTGTATGATGTCTATAATGTATAATGTCATGAGAATAAATAAATATGTTGTAGCATGAAATGTTGAATGAATGAATGATGTTATGTTTTGTAACAAGAGAATCCATTGTTTTGAAATAAAACTGGAATACCATAATTAAGAGGTATTTTCTCATTTCTGTTGACTGCTAGGCTTGTTTTCCTGGGTATTAGCAAAGTGTAGCTAACAACTTTAAGTGTAGCCTTCTCTTCATTTCAGATGTAAAAATAGGATTGCTAAAGCCTCTCATGTTTGAAACTCCTCAAATCAAACTATCATTTTAATGACTTCATTTAATCATTTTGTTCAGAAAGTATATTACACTGTTCTGAATAGCTATTGTCAGGAAGGCAGACTGTATTCTCTTCCTTGTCACATACTCAAAGTTAATGTCATTCTTTTGTACTTCAGTTGTTTGACATTTTATTTTTTTTAGTAACTTATTTACCAGTAAACTTCCTTTGATTACTTTTCAAGTTTTCAAGCACTGTGTTTTCTTTTGACACCACCAAAGTCACATGGAACAAGCAGTTATTTCTATATATTTGAAAATAATGCTTTGAGGTGCTTTTGAACTTCATAAGCCACCCCTACCTCCTCCCACCCCAAAAATGTCCTGGAAATAGACGTCCTGGCAAGTGTTCTGTCAAGGAAAAGGGTGCTTTTTATTCAAGGTGACTGTTGTTTCAGGGCTTGTCTCTGCTCCCAAGGCACTGCAAAACGCCAGGCTCCAGCTCGGTGTAAGTGCAGGGGTGTTTAGAGCGTGGGACGGCCAGGAGGAGCGGAGGGGAAGGCTGCGATCATACCCGCAGCGCTGCCGTATGGATCGCATACAGTGCGTGCTCGCACACACGTGCTCTCTGCTTTGCAAAGCACTGCTCGGGAAATGCAGCACTTCAGGAGAGGCGGAGGGTGCAGTCGGATTTTGTTGACATCCCCGTTTGAAAGTAAAGTCCCTAACACAAAAGAAGCAAGCTGCCTTTAGACTGCATTTACTGCTCTTGATGACTCCAGTTGTGTGTAAATATTAGAAAACAGCAGGGTCCTGCATTCCAAGAATCACTTGAGCAGTGCCATGAAGACAAGTGTCCTTACTAGTATTGTAGTCATACTCCCAAGCTCTCCTGCTGTTTCTAATCTGTGCGTGCAGCCGTGAAAAAACTGGACTGACATTTACAGGCACAGCAGGGAGACACTTGAGTAGGGAATGCTAAAGACTCCGCTACCTATGTTTCAAAGTGGCCACCATACATGATAAATCTTCACAGGAGAACTAGTCAGCACTTCAGCTGATGGTGTAATGATGATATTGATAATGAAGCACAGAATGCTTTTAGTGCTTGAACATTTTGCAGACAGATTGTTTATATTTCCCCTAATCTAAAATATCTGGAGAGACAGTCAAATTCAGGATGGATATAGCATATTTTTAGATGGTGCTGGTTTGATAATTTTTACAGGATTATTTTCCAATAAATTAATATAAAATAATAATTCCCAATATTTGCTGCAGCTAGCATTGAGAAGGGGGTCAGTTGCTTTCCTGAATAGTTTGACAGACTTTTCTCACTGTTTTGTCCCAGTGAGCTGCCAGATTTTGGATGCCATAATACCAGTAATGCAATTAGGTTTTCTGCACGTTGTCTGGTTGACTTCTCAGTTAAGAGTTTCTTTCCCTTTGGGAATAAGACTAGACAGACTGTCATTTGCTATTACTAATTCTGCTTAGCATTATCACTGGAGCTTTTTTGTAATTAGCTATCTTAGTTGGCTCTTAAATTTTAATAGCCAATTGAAGCTACATTTTAGCCAAGTTCCATATCTAAATTGCATTCAGTCCATTAACAAAGTTGGTTAAAAGGCTATTAAAACAAAAGCCAATATATGGTGGTTAGCACTTACATCTTTGCAGCAGTAGCAGTACCAGCCTCCAATGAATATTCAAGAAATGGCGCTTCCTTCTAGAAAGGAAGTGTACAAAGAATGACCAAAGTTTGTTTTGGAAACAAAGGCTGAATATGCAGAATACTTGTAGAAAAAGTAAATAAATTGAAGTGCATCTTTTCTGGAAAAAGGTGGGAGAGAAGGTGGGGGGAGATGTAGAAGGTGGCAGTTAATGGTTCTGCTCAGATTTGACAGGTTCTGGAAAAGCCAAATAAATGAAGTGATGTTTCTCTCCATTTCAGCTGATCAAAATTATTAGCAAAACCATCTGAAGCACCTTCTGGTGGAATTGTCATCTTGCTGAGTTTAGTTTGTAAAACATCCTGCCAGACATTAAAAAAACTGTAAGCATGCCAGCACATAGGCTCAGAGCACCACTTCTCTAATTGATAGACCCTATAATTTTCTTTTTTACTGAAGACCATGGCTGGATACCTCAGCCTCCCATGTAATTTAATAGAGAATCAGTCCGAATTTTTTATCCCTCGTAACATCTTTTTAAATTAGCTTTTTCTCCTCTTTTTTTTTCTTAAGGTGTAGACAGGAGATTAACTGCCTGTGGTTCATCCTGTGACTAATAATGCCTTTCTCAGATTTTCTACTTAAAAAAAAACAACTTTACTTTTGGGAAGACATCAGATATTAATGCTGTTATGGCTTTAATAGAGAGTCTACCAGTGGCTGATGAGCTGTTTCAAGGATAGTTTGCAGTGCCCTGTATAAGTGATGATAGGTGAGTATCAGTAGCTTCACGTAGGAGGTGTGAGGCAGACTCCAGATTGTGTCTTAATAACCAATTCCTTTACCTCCCATGTTGTTTTGGGGGTGCTGGACTCTTTGCAGTGCTGAGGTACTCAAAGGGAGAAGGAATCTGTTCTTTGTGAGAAGTGATTTTCATTATGTCCTTTCTCAAAGGCAGAGAGAAAGCAGATGTGGTGGGATCAACTTTTTTGAAAAGTCCTAGTTGGGATCTCAGATAGCTTTATGCAACCACAGGCTAACTCATAGGCATTTCACTGATATTATCAAGATTCAGCAGCTGAAGATTTAGAAAGTTGATTCCATGAATTTGATTCTTCATTTAAGTTCTTTATCTCTGTGAATGGTATCTCTATAGCACCAGTTTGGGGTTCAGAAAAATGCAACAGCTCTAACTGGCTGCTACAATTCGACTACCTTTCTCTACATGGATGTGCCATGTTTTTAAATATGAAGTCACAAGCAGTATTGCACTTGTACTTCTTTCTGGAGTCTGTGTTTTATCTTATCCTACCAAAACCTGTCTTCCAGACTGTTGCATATCCTGCCCACATAGTCTTCTGTGCCAGATTTTAATGCCCTTGCATTTAGTTCTGCATACAAATACCTGAAATTGTCAAATGGCCCTCAGGTTTCACAGCTTCCTAAGCTGTTATAAGTGAAGCTTTTTCTTCCCCATGGAGAATGCTGCAACAAGTCAAAATCGAGGTTTTGCATTTTCTCAGGAGTACCCTGAAGAGTAAAAGAGTTGTGGAGGGACTGTCATTTGATAGGAGAAAGATTGGCTCCCATATTTCTACCCCTTGTCTTGCAGGGTCAGCTTTCCAACCCTGCAGACCTTCACTGCTGTGATGGGCTTTCATAAGTATACTGAAAAGAAAAGTGATGAGAACACAGTGAGACAGCTGTGAAGTACAGTAGAAGTGAAAAGAAAATATGTATTTTTATGAACTTTCCTGAACTAATTCCTTTTGCCAGACCACTCCAGACAGGAAGAAGCTGGCACAGTGGGGATCTGCATCTGCAGCTTCTGAGAGAAGAAAAATTCTTCCTTAGCAAATGGAGCTAGAAACCCAGAAAATTAAGGATTAATATGTTCATTTATACAGAAGCAGTGAGAACACAATAACATGAAATATAACCAAGGAGGATGCATTTAAAAGACAAAAGAGCCCTGGAAGGGATGGTACTTAGCTTTGTTCAGAGTGCAAACTCTAACATGCAGTTCTGGGAATTGGTGAATTGCACAGCTTAACGTTAAAAGAAATGACTTCATACCACAAGAAATACACGATCTGTGTCTTGAAAACCTGAAGGTACTTTCCTTTCTGTTTCTGCCAGGAGAGGAGTGGAACACTGGGTCTACTTGAAAGTAAGTAACCCTCCAGCTAATTTTGTCTATCTGCTGCTAAACCTGAACAAAAATAGTGTAAGTAGTAAATTGAATTCCTTTCTGAAAAGAGATATATCTATAAAAAATAATAATGCCTTTGTTCTTACATTCTCACTAATCTCTCATTGTGGAGCTGTTTCCTTTGGATTGGTGAGGGTGGATCTGCAGTAGCAAATGTGCAGTCCCTGACTCACTTCTAGCAATGCTTGGCGATAGCCACAGCAAAAAAATATACAGCAAAGAGCCCACATCTAGAAGACAATATAGTGCTGAAAATATCTGGGTTTCCTCTGTCACTGAGAGAGTTGATCATCAGTAATTTGTAGGCTCTGGACTTTTTTAATTGGTGTGGTCAAATGGGGAAGGAGGCAGAATTTGAAATTCATCTCTTATGCAGACCAGGTATCGCCTGATAAATCTCTTTGGAGACTGACAACAGTTTTTGCCTTTATTATTCTCACATGTGTGATGGTTTATGTGTGGCCATGAGTTGTGTCACTGATCACTAGTTTCCCTTCATCATGGCAAAACTCTCCTAAAAAAAATTTTGAAATTTGTCATCCATTTCTGGTGAAAGCATTGCCCAAGATTTTCTCTAAACCTGACCAGAATACTTTTCTTTCAGTGTATGGAAACTATTCTGTTTTGGGGGTGAATTCCAGTTGTTTATATTGAAAGCCTGACCTTTCAGAGGTAGTAGCACCCAAATTGTTGTTTGAAGCCAGTAAGGGCTGCAGGTAACCACTATCTCTGAAAATCAAGTTTATGTTCCTTTAAAAGTGTATCCTTTGCCTGCTAGGAATATAATTATATTTGTGGCTGTCAAGCACACTGCTGAATTATCTTTAAAGATTAGGGGTAGGAGCAAAATTGCAAGAGAGACCCTTACAAGGAATGAGTAATTCAGAAGTGAAATTGCATGCTGCAAACTAGTAACTTGAGCTGAACCACACAACTTGTGCTTGAACTTGACATTCCTTGATTAACTAAGGGTACTGTGTCCAAGGTAATGAGGAACTGGAGGAGTGAGAAAAAGTGTATTTAAATGTGTATGTGTTTTTGCTGCATTCTTCACAGATTTTTTTCATAATATCTGTTGTAAGCTCTTTCAAGATGTGGTAGAAGAAGACGGGTCTTCCTACCCGTCTGCATAATACCTGCTATACTAGAATATGAGTTGAGTGCCTGTGATAAAATGAGTTTCCTTTTATTAGTTATTTTGTTTATTTCATGGCAATATGCTTCTTTCTTCTACCTTTCAAGGGAGTATTTTGATTATTCAACAAGTATTTTAGCTTTATTAGACTAATTATTTAGCCTCATTAGATTAATTATTAGCCTTAATGAAATTCATGTTGCCCTGAAGAGCACAGAAAATGAGGGGAGATATGAGATACCTGGGGCACTGGCAGGCATTGGAGTAGGCCAACATTGTGCTTATAGCTGAGGAAATGGAATTGTTCTGGAAATGGAGAGCCTGTTCTGGACTGGCTCTGTTGCCCAGGCTGATGATTCAAGGTGTGGGCCTTTCTTACAAGCATGGCTGCCTTGCTGCTACCTCTTCATCACATCTGCCTAGTAAAAGCAGGACAGAGCCATCTGCCTTGGGTCTTTCCTTCATCTGTCTCTTTCAATCCTATGCATCTGATTTCTTCCCTGTTTTAGGACAGACAATGCCATTTGCTGCACTGCTCTAATCAATCACTCTTGCAATGTTCAGAGCCCTGGGACCAGAAGTCTGAGTCCTGCACAGGTACTAGGGGACCCGCTAGATCACTGTGGGTCACCTGAGTTTTGCAGCTTGGCAGGGGCTATAACATTACATGGAGCTTTTAAGGAGACACAAATAGTGCATGAGATTTTCCTCTCTGTTCTCCCCTAAACTCTCTCCTTTTATTTCTTTTTTTCCACTGTAGCATTTCCTCAGATCATTATAGGTTCTACAGATGTTCTCTCCCTTCCATCCATTTTCACTCTAGTTCTCTTCTACAGAAACATCTGACGACTCATTAGAGAAGCCTACACTCACTGTGTTTCCACATTATCATTTTGCCTTTGACAATCCTATTAGTTTTTCTGAAAGACCATCAAACTGGGAATGAAATGTACCAAGGAAGCGATTTCTTCTAGAAAACAGTTTTATCATACAATTGTATGATGTTCAGCCACCAGAGCATTCCTTTACTTCATAGACATGATAGTTTTCTCTGTATATGTCTCATCTAGGTATGGCTTCTCAGGAATGCTTGAGTTTCTTAATATATTGATAGTCCCCAAGGGAGAGCCCTTACTTGTCTCTTGAAGTGTCAAGTATCTAGATTGAAAGATGGACAAAGAATTTTGTAAGTCATATCACTTTCCACTGGTAGTTTTTTTCCCCTGAGGAAACCTGCCTGAATGCATGTGTAGTCCATATAGGTCAGCAGCAAGCAATGGAGTGTCCAACTAAAAATTGCAAGTTATATTTCTAACTGCAAGACTTCTTCAGACAAGTACCAGTCAAACAGGGATCTAAACCTCTGGTGGCAAAGGGAATGGCATAATTCTTTATCTTAAGAATGGCTGCCTGCTCAAAAAGTGGAGCTTTAACAGGAGCAGCATTCATTAAATAAATGTCCATAAGTAAAAAAAAAATAATGTCTACTAAGAGATTTCCATTCTTTTGTTTCCTTTGTTGCAACCTGAAGATGATATCTTTGTCTGAACTGGTAAATTTCAAACCCTGCCCCAGTAGGTGCATTCCAGTAATGGGCAAGAACACACCTGCTCTTGTACCACAAGCAGTGACATGCTTCTAGTGTATGATAGTATGGCAAGTTATTTAAGCCAGCAGCCCACAAAAGACTATCAAACTTGCATAACTACACACCTTATAACAGAATTTGTGAGCATTGCCAGTTAACTATATTTGTACAAGCTATGGTGCAGATGTGGTCTGTTTTCCCTTCCTCCTGGTGACATCCCAATGTCTGAAGGAGATATTCATCAAGAGAAAGGGTAGAGAACATCTGATGGGTGGATGGGAAAGAGGAATTTTAGGAAAGCTGCTCTAGAGACACTAATCTCCAGGAAGTCATAAGTCCCAGTTCTATGTACCCTTGATAATCATCAATTCTGCCTTTGATAACATAGTGTATTATCCAATTTGCTGTCATTTATTGTCATAGGATGCTCTAGAAAGTTTTTCTATTCTGTCATATGTTCTTCCAGGCCTTATTCCAGGATCTGGATTTCCTGCTTTTTGTTCCTCTGAGGAAATTCAACATACATGATGACTGCCGATTTTCTGCTTTAAATTTTAGTAGTAGACTAATCCTGATAATTAATGAAGCACTATCAAATATAGTAAGGGAGACTTTTATAAGTCCCACGATAAGGTTGGAAAATTTAGAAAAGAAGGCTGGAGAGAATTGATGTCTCTCTGAATGGAGCACTTCCTTTTTGAAAGACTGGGGTATTTTTTTGTCTTTGTAGAGTATAGCACAGTCTAAACACTGAAACAAGATGGGTGAATAAAACTTCAACAGATCTTTGATCATTCAGACTCTGCAGAAATTCAGGGCAAGTCATTGCTACCTTGTTCTGTTTTCAGAACAAAGGTTTTTAGAGCAGTCAAGTTCAGCAATTACTATTTTTGAAATTTTAACAGATCACTAAGATACATTAATCTTTTTTTGCTTCCTCCTCATCAAAGTATTTGATTACTATTTGATGGTTAGAGGACATCACAGTCAGAAACCCCTTGGCTCTCACTGCTGCATCCTTTGCAAAGCAGCAGCTGAGTTCAAGACCTGCCCCAGAATTCATGCCTAGTTTCTACCTCCTTTTGAGAGGTTGAGTGGTGTTAAGCTTGGTGTACATAGCTTACAGAGGGCATACACATGAGTGATACCAAATGGAATTGAACTATTTCTGAAATGTTGAGGAGTACCTCTGGTGCAGAGCACGGTTCTTTTAAGAATTAGGGCATGCTATTCCTCTGCAGTTCTTTGCTGTGCCGAAAGAGGACTAGTCAGTGGATTATTTATATAAAACTTGTATTAACTTTTTCTTCATGCTAATGATGAGGATAGCATGTGTAGAAATTTATTTTTTACTTTCAGGATTTCTTGGTCAGTTGGTCTATTTTACCAAGGTTAAGGTACCTTCTCCGTTAGTCTTTTTGTCCTTATCAACGATCCTGACATTATATTGATGTGATAAAAATATGAAAGGGAAGAATCTACAAGCTCAAACTCAGAAAAAGAGCTTCTTCCCCCCCTTAAGCTATTTTGTCCTTCCTACCCTGCAGAACATAAGCAAGCACTAGAAGAGAAAAATTAATCAACAGCAAACCAAATAATATAAAGAGAGACTTTTTTTTCACCTATCCTTTGTAGAAGGGTAATTGAAAGAGACAGAAGTCAACTAAATTTAGTACACTAGAACAATGTACAGTACTGTGAGTACTTCAACCTAATGGATCAAATATATTTCTTTAAATCCTTCCCGTTGCAAATCCAAGGAGAGAGAATTAAAAGAGCTTTATTTTCAGAGTTGTTAGTCATTAACTGTAAAATAATTTCCAAAGATAAAAAGATGTCTTTAATGCTTTATACTGTGTGGATTCAGGTTGGAATATTTTTGTTCTGCCAAGTTTCCATCACCAGAATCTCTTTCCTTCCTTGTTCAGTTATTTAAAATCCACATTCAGGCCTATCAAGTCTTAGAGAATGAGACTCATTTGGTTCATTCCTGTCTTACATGTTTCTATAGATGGGCTTGATATCAATCAGAGAATAGATTTACATTTCAGCTAAGCCAATCCAGTGGGCACCTGGGGTCAGTAGCACAGTCCCATTTTCTTTTGCTGCTCCCTTCTTAAGTGTTTCTGCCTCCTTTGCAGTGCTAATATTGTTGCTCATTGCAGTGAACTACCTAAACCCGCTGGGTGTACAACCCTTTGTTAAAATAGGGCTTGGGACTTTTCTCCATTTGTTTTCTGAAGTAAAGTATAAAGCCCTTTTAAACTAAGAAATAATTCTATTTCCCTGGCTCATAATACTTTAATATCATCCATTACTGGGTTGGATGTAAATCATTCAGGTACTGGCCAAAAGTAGTTGTTGAGCAGCTCTAAATACCTGTATTGTCCCAAGAGTTTTCACATGCCTTTCTGAGAAATTCCCTTCTACCTTTGAACAGTGGAGAATTAGCCAAGTATCTGATCAAGCTGCATCATTATGCCTCATCACTGATATTTCTTATTTAGAATAAGATACATATTCTTATTGAATATATATATATCATGCATTAAGTCACATTAAGTCACATGTGCAAGTCAGTTATGAAAAACAAACTTTTGGAGGCCAAAAGAAGAAATGAAAAATCTACAATTACCTCCATTTTCCAACATTGCTTCTAGTAGTGAAGCCTCAGGCATCACCAGGCATTGTCACTCAGCCCCATGCCTGTGTCACATTTTGCTGTCTCCTTGTCATCTATCTAGCAGGTCACAGGGTTAATTCCAGAATGTCCATTTCAAGCTATTAACTTTGTAATCAGAATAAGTGTTGGTTTGGAACGTGATGAAGTGGTTTAGGGTAATTTCCAGAGCTGTCAAGATGCACATGCTACCCTGTGACTGCAAGAGGCATGCAGTAGAAGCTAAATGATTGCAGGGACAAGTTGGAACCAGTTGCTGCTAGGCTATCCTGTATGGGTTGTTGCATTATCATAAAGCCATGCATCTACAATAGGTGGATTTAATTTTTCATGAAATGGATTACCAGTAAGTCTATGAGGTGGTCGTGACATTATATTTCACTGTAACATTGAGTGGAAACAAAACACACATCCTTTCTCACAAAAGCAGTGGCCCCCAGAAAGTCTTTTTGTGTTAGAAGGATAATGAGAGCCTTCAAAATTTTAAGCACTCACCTGAAATGTGTATGTCTGAAGCTTTGTGTGGTATAATTATAAAGCAAAGGCATTCTTCCCAGTAGTGTATTACCTGTTTGAGAGAAAGAGAAATTACAAAGAATGTGGAGTGTAAAATGAGTCTTGATATTTTAAATAGTATTGACTAGGGCCTCTAAAGAATTCCGTGGGCAGCTTGATAATGCAGAAAGAGACAATAGAGAATTTTCTACATGCTGGCTTTGCAGAAACATGTTCTATATTTGATTGTTTCATTGAGTACAGCAACAGAGTATGCAAAACATTTGGGATCAATAATGTTTTTGTACATCTTTTTTCCAAAGATGCTAAGTTCTTCTACAAGAACTGAGCATCAGTAGGAGAAGCTCATATCTAGGAACTAGGTACCCTCTTCCCTTCAAAGGGAAACAGGGGACCAGAAACACAGTTCAGCCTGCTCAGCATCACACACTAAGTCAGGTACTAACTGCATATAAAATTCCCAGACAGCACGTGTCACTTCATCTCCTGGTCCTTCATACAAGCCCTGAAAAGTGCTTGTTCTTGATTAATTGTCAAGACACATTATTTAGATCCCGTGTTAATGTCCTGTGGAGGCTTTGTGAAGTAAACCAGTGTCAGTCTATTCAGTAAAATTCAAGGAGCTATCTATCTGCAGTGGAAACTATACAGGTTCTTCTCTAAACTCCTCTGTAAGTCACAATGAGGAGTAGTGTGTGTTCTGGATTATTTCTCTAGTCCATTTTCTTTTAAATATGAAAAGTAGCACTGAACTAATCATCTGGTCAGTCTTGGGCTGGGAATTACATTAATCACCTTAAGATGGCAAATGTATGTCCTGCACCAACCAAGCACTCACGTGGCCAATTTCCCAAAGCCCTTTAGCAGTTAAAATATAATTACCTGTGTGGACACGAGATGGTTGACCGAATAGGTTATATCATCAACATAATTATAATGCTAGTAATCTGTAGGTATTATGGAGGGCAGAATTTAGCACATTTCTGCCTTTTTATCTGAGGGAAACTTCCTAATGCTTCCAGCAGGGAAGTCGACATGCTGTTGGGTTCAGTGCCTTTCTCTGCTGAGACTGGATTAGTTTTCAAGCCTTTCTCACTTCCCTTTAAGAAATGGTAAAACTCATAGCCTGCTTCTGAGAAGTTCTTTCTAGTTTATAAACAAAGAATCCTATTGAAAAGAAAATTCTGATTGATTATTTGCAACATCTTATGTGAACTCCCCCACTACTTTCCTGAAACCTTCCACTTCATACAAGTGGGCACACTAAACAGGCATAAATTTCTTTGCATTTTGAGGATCTGATATTTTCAAAATGGTAGATACTATTTTTATAGGAAGCTTCTAGTACATCATTAGTAAAAGAACAGTTATATTTATCTTTTGAAATAATTATTTACAAATTCTCATTTTTCTAGTAATTCCATGATTGCAATCAGGTCATCAGTTTGTAGGAAGAATTCTAAATATATATTCATAGAGGGCATTTTCTCAGAAAGGGAAATAACAATGCACAACCTAGTGTATTAGAGCAGCAAAAGTCTTCCACTGTTTTTACAAGTCTGGGTTAAATATAAGGTGTTTTGTAATGCTAGTAAATGTAGCTGTGCTTCACTTTCTGAGGATAATGAGGGGAGACAAAAGTGATGCCTCCATCTTCTGAAATTTTGAGGGGGAAATCAGTTTATCAGGAGATGGTTTTAAATAGTTGCTTAGATAATGTGAGGAATGCACACGACAGAGTCCAGCATTCCTAGATCCATTATTGTTGAATACAGCCTCTCCAAGACGACATTCCATGCTTTTTTGTATTGAGTGTAATTAGGTCATTACAGAAATGTGTTCTGTCTTCCTCTTCTCAGTGCTTGCTACAGCAGCCCAGAAGGAAGTTGACACTTCACATTACCTTGTGTTTTAATAGCTTTATATGCAAAATCTCCACTGCTTGCTGCCTACTGGAACCCAGCTGTGGCCTACCATCAGAATCTATGTATCAGGTTTCAAGAGCATGTCATAGTGGGGTGGTAAAACCAGTAGAGCCACATATTACTGTGTGTGGTAGCCCATAGAAAGGGGCAGTCATGCAAGGTGAGAATAATTTTTTTCAGAAATAGACTTCTAAGATTCAGCTGCCAAGTACTCACAGACTGGGGTGTGTCCCTGCCTATGGTTTTGCTCAAGGACAGAGCAAAGCTGAGGGCAGGAGGACTCATGAGGAAAAGCCCAGGGATGATTGGGGGTGGGATGCAGGATGAAAGACTGAAACTAAGGATAAATTCTGCATCTAAAGGTAGTAGTGGACTTTCTGATACTCCATTCTCCAGCTCCTCAGTGGGGTTTGCCACAATTCATGTACAGCAATGCCAGAGTTAAGTCATGCAAGGGGCTGTCCTGCCTGGCATGGCCATGGCACACAAGGCTGGAAGTTGGAGGATGGGCCAAGCCTGCAGCTCAGGTTTGTCATAATCTGCAAGGCAGTGTGGGCTGCAGGAAGGCCAGGGGGTTGTGAGACCTGGGGTGGCATTGAGGGATGGATGATAGCCTGTGTGTCCAGTCAGACAGCTGTGGTGCTCTACAAATCCCCAGGTGAGCTCACTTCCTGGGATCTGGTGATTTGAATGATTACAGTGAAGCTCAGTCAGGAGTTTGTGGTTGCAGGAAAACTTTGTTTTTAATACACAGAAGAAATCCTCTTCGTGTGGGACACAGCTTCTACTTACCTCCACGTGCAAGTCCATAAAGACACTTGAAACTTCCCAGCTCATGGTCCATAAACACATACTAGACCTACACCACAGCTCTGGCTAACAGACTGCCAAAGCTTTTAAAATTTTATGAAGTTATAAACATATATAAACTATATATGTACACTGGAAACAATCCAGATTCAAGAAGCAGCTGAGAAGGCACGTGGTAAACACAAAGTCAGTAACTTTTATATAACATGGAAGCTACTGGTTTGCTTCAGAACTGCAGAGCTCTGACTGCAATGGATTTGGAAATCTGGCTAGCGTGGCTTAAGGCAGAGCTATTTTGTGCTGGAGAAGTGATTTCCCAGGGATTTGAGGGAGAAGTAGTGCTCTCCTTTAGCTAAAAGTGTCTCTATGCCTCTGACTGCCTTATGGAGCCAACTGCACTAAATGCACAAAATACACAGTTGTCATCCAGCATACAACTGGATCTGAGCAGAGTCAATGGATTGTCATTTTCTCCTGCCATGCTAAATCTCTTCAATTTACAATTTCTTTTTCCTTATACTTTCATGTTCTGCAGCTGCTTGCAAACCTGTGAGCTGTACCCAGTTCAAGCTGCCTTCTCCACAAAGTGCAGTCACAAAAATGTAGCTGTGGGCTTTTGTCCACACAAACGCATTTCAGCCATGGGTGCCTCTGTTGTTACGGAACTACTTGCTGGCCTTTGAGCCTTCTGTGCCCCATTTCAGACAAGTGGCATGTTTATTTAAAAAATCTTCATGCATATTCAGGTTTTACAGCCAGGACTTGCAGCCACTTACAACCACAGCCATTTTCAGCCACTCTGTGGCAACAAAGAAGTAAGTAGGTAGAAAAGGATCTAGAAACTGTTTTCAAAATTAAAACATCCTTCAAGGAAGGGAGGTCTCACTGTTCCATCAGAAGAAGGAAGGCTCAGTGCAGTCCCCCTGGATGTCACCATAGGAGCCTCTCACAGCCCTGTACTTGTCATTATTTGAAGGCTCGTTTTTAAAAGAGAATTTATGCTCACCAAAACAAGCTCAATGCTCTCAATTAGACTTCTCAGCTTCTTGCTTCTCTGTTGCATTACCTGTGAAAAAGGTAACATGAAAATGAGCTACAAAGCCAGGAGACTGATGAGGAAAAGAGACCAGAAGGCTGGGAAGGGCTGTGGTCCATTATGAGGGGCTGGGCTGAGTATGGGCACTGCCAGCTGGATCAGTGATCTGGGAATACAATTTCAGAGGCCCCGAGCCTGGAAGAGTAACCTGTGGCTCATCACCCCTGCCCTGCTGCTGCCCTTTCGGTGGGGTTGGGGCCACAGGAGCATTTGAGGGGTGTGGGTTCAGCAGTGAGCGGGCTGAGCAAGCGCCATGGGAGGGCAGCAGTGCCCAGACACACGGCCTGGCTCCTGCCAGCCTTGTCCTGCACACATCCATGGAAGGGCTTCTCCTCTGGGAACCGCTGCACCATCCTGCTCTCATGGGACACTGCAGGAGAGCCAGGCCATGGGGGAACCACTGAGCCCATGCTCAGCCTTGCCTGCTCACCTGTCCCTTGGCAAACTCTGCTGTTCTTGAGCTAGTTTGGTGAGTTTTTTTTCCTTTTGTCTTCTAGTGTCTCCAAAAGATAATTACACGGAGCTGGGGCCATTTGCTCAAGTTACTTTTAATTCCCATGGTGGTTGTAATGAAGTGTGTACTGCACATCCATTTTACTAAAGTAGTGTATAAGGACACACTTGACTTGCTTTTCCTCTGCAATTGAGAAAGGACAGATCATTAAGAAAACAGGACCGCTATGTTATTAGTGCCTTCAAACAGATCCCCCGGCCTGACTCCTTTGGAAGAGATGCAGACTGAGTCTGAGACATATGGAGGCTTTGGTAAAGGGCTTTAAAATGCTTCCTCCCCCCCAGGCTGGTGCTGCTCCCAGCATCATTGCAGGTTTTATCTCAAAGGGGATAGACTTGCTAGTGAATGGGAGAAGTGTCCATTAGATGAAACAAGGGAGAAACACCCTGCACCAGTGAACAAAACCATTTCTGAAGATTTCCACTTTGTAGTAATGCTGGCAGGTGCTCTTCCCACATGGTTCTGTTGGGGGTTGGAGATTTGTGTGTTTAGGTGCTGGCTGGTTTACCTCATGCTGAGTGCCCAAGGTGCTGTCAGAGGATAGATATTTTCAAGTTCAAATCCTCCTTTCCCAGTTCTTAACTTCACAGAAGTTGCAGCACATACACAGATGCATGTTCATTTATTATTTCCTGAAAAATTGTCTCCTTGGGGCTGCTCTCCATAGAAGCACTATCCTGTAGTCTCTCACAGAGGAACTGATGACAGGGATTTAAATCAAGCCCTTCCTGTATGTCAAAAGAGTACATAACTCCCCAGCCAGAGTGCATTATGAAGCTGAGATTACATTGGAGCTTTCAAGCTAGATATATTTTATATAAAGTAATTGCACAGTCTTGTGTTTAAGATACGCACTCAAGTTTATGTCTTTGATCTAAGAAATGCTTATTTCCCAAAGTGGAACAGTGTAAATAGGAAATATTCATACTTCTAATATTGTTTCAGGGCTGGGGTGCTGTCCTGGGAGACTGAAAATAGGGCTGTTCAGTTCTAAGTGATCTCCCTAAATATTGATATTTGTGAATAATTGTCAGAGGAGAAAAAAGGGAAAGTTGACATCAGCAGCTTGGAAACAATTTAGACTTGCATTTTCTCTTAAAAAAACCTCAACAAGTTACACAAATAATTATTTTCAAACCAAACAAAATAGAAGGGTTTATCTTTGTCACAGAAAACACAAAAATATTTTTGTACTGGATCACTTTAATTTTCTTCTTTTATTTTAGTGAATAATATTCTTAAATATGCTTGTAGGGGTCTATGCAGAGATTCATTGAGCAGGAACCTGTTCATACCTTTACAGTCCTTTGATCACTGGACTTGGCATCGTCTGTCAAAACTTTGATTAACATGACAAGATTATGAATTTTTGTCCATGTTGAATAACCCAACATCTTTTGCTAGTATGAAAGGGGATTATATTGGTTTTTTCATATCTACAGATGGATAAAAACACCAGGAAAGGATAGAGTTAAATTCCTAATATGTCCTAATAATTTCCCTTTGTATTATCCTGCCATCCTTCATTTCTTCCACCAAGTTTCCTAATGTCAGGACATATGGAATGGAAGTATTAGTTGAGAGGTAGCTGGGACTGAAACTCCTGCTTCTAGGATCAGGGACATCCCTTTTACATGAAAGTGTCCCACCACTTATAAGGTTTTGTTCACTGTTCTGCAATTCAAGGGAACTTTGGGGTCCTCCTATGTAAAGGACCAATGTAAACTCTGAATAATCACTAAAAATAAACCCATTTGCTATTTATTATTTTATAGCTGAATATAGTAGCTACTTCAGAGTTGTGAAAAGAGAAGACATCCTTACTTGTCTGTGCAGAGCATTTGCAGACTAAGGAGTCAGCAAGCAGTGATAGGATATTTATAATCATGCAGTGCTCTGCTACGGTTTCATAGTAAGGAAAATGTATCTCCTGTAGGAATTACTGTGTTCAGTCCTTTGCCCTGTGTTAAGCAGATAGTAGCTCAGATTTTAAGGGTCCTTCATCCCTTAAAGAATGTTAGCTAAATCTACCATGTTGAGTTAAAAAATGCCATTGTTGTATTAAAGCAGTAGAGTGTTTCACAAAAAAAAAAAAAAAACAACAAAAAACCAAAAAACAAAAAAAAAAACAAAACCCAAAAAACAAAAAAAAAAACACCCTTTTGAACTCTAGATTATAATGAAGAGATCATATAGAAAAGAGAAAATCAGTTAATTTTGCAGTGAGAGTAAAACATATTCTTTGAACTCCCCAAGGCAGGTTTTCCTGTGGTGAGGCCTCAGGAGGAATAGTAAGCAGAAAATGATTCCTGTGATGTTTAGGCTTGTGGTTTGCTGCTTTGCAATGTGACACATAAATTGGTGGACAAAAATGTTTATTTTCTATTAGGTGTTGCTAACGAAGCATCCATACCTCTTTGAGAACTTAAAGTGAACTCTAATCCTGCATTGTTATGTTCAGGAGTCAGTGCTGATTTCTTCTCCACATTCCCCTATGGCAGCCTTAAATGCCTTTATTTTGCCACGATGCAAGATTGGTATCAGTCTATTTTCTTTCCTTTCTCACTGTATCTCAACTTGAATTGAGCTTTTGGTGGGCTCACCCCATGCTTCCCTTAGTATCACATTTAAGGCGTCCAGATGGGGTGACAGAATGGAATAAGACACCAGCCCTCCATCTGTTA
>VZTT01004839.1:74698-89823 GCA_013400855.1 Buphagus erythrorhynchus | reverse complement strand
TATTTTGTGCTATGCATGCTCCAGAGAGCACTGGTGGGAAGCCAGTGCACAGACAGATGAGTTTTGAGGATTCAAAATTCTCAAAGGGGAAAAATTAAAATTATTTGAAATCTATGTCTGTGCCCCCCTAGCTATTTTAACTTATTGAAGCTGAGGATATGCCCTAGAGTGTGGGGATTTTCTTGGCTTAGGCATTAGGTGGAAAAGGAGAATCTGTTGCCTTTCTTGTAAACAATGACTTTGCAGTTTAGCTCTTAAGTATTTCTTACATATCCCTACTTTTCAAACAAAACATGCAAGTCTAAGCTTTCACATTTGGTACAATGTATTGCTACATTTTACATTGTCAGTTATTTATTAATGGTTATTGCCTTTATCATCTTTATGTAAGCCAGTTGTGGCTCCCTGGTTCTATGTGTGGAATCTGAGGGTAGCAGTACCTCAGACTGAGAATTTTCAGAGAAGTTTTGGTCCTCAGATGACACATGTCCAAACACTCTCCCTTATTTCTATGTGCAGAGAATAGATCTCCTCCATCCTAAATTCTTTGAATTAAGAAGCTACTCATCTCTTTATTACTTGCAAACATATAACATGGTAGTTGAGGGAAATGGGAGGGTTTTAAACTAATGATGATATTGTTTGTCCTTCAGTATAGAATTTTTCCTTTCAGGTGGACATGAGGGAATGTTTTGAACTCTCCACATAACTCAAAACCCAACACTCATGCAGTAAGGTTACTGCTAATTGTTGCATAAATGTGTTGGCCACAAGTGACAAGACCTAACCAATGGTCACCTTCAGTTCCCCTTCCATCATTTCTCTGTAACTTCAAAACTTGTCCCATTTCTGTCAGTGTAGCTGTTATCAGAAGAGTTTCTGTGGTTTCTGATGACAAATTCTATTAAACCAGTAGGGAATTTGAAAACCATTCAAAAGGTGCTGCAGAACCAGTGTTTGGACAGATAGAGTGAAGCCTAAATTGAAACAGAGCAATTAATGTCATATTACTGGGATAAGTTGTTTTCCCACCACGGGATGGGGGAGGAACACGAAAACAACCATAGGTGCCAAAGCCTCTTGTGATCCATCATTACTTTAGTAACAATAGCTGATTAATAAGTTTTTGCTATCCAGCTGATGATTGATCTCTTTTAGCTTCTTTCTGACTAGGTTGTTTAAATTATGCCATTTAAATCAGTATTTAACATTACACAAATCTTTCTATTCAGATTTTTAATGTCCTAATCTCCCAGATCTGTTCAATTTCCTATACTATAGTGGAGTCTGAGACAAAGCAAATTGTTTTGCAAAAATTGAGAGGTGATACTTGGAGCAGGAAATGCCCCAAATGAAATCATCTGTGTGAGAGAGCTATGAGAGTTATGCAATCAATATCTCTTCATCCTGAAGACAACAATCCTGTAACACAAAAACTCTAATTTCTCATCTACTGTGTTAGAAAAACAAAAAAAAATACCCTTTGTTTTTGGTATGGGAATCTTGAGGCCATTGGCAAGCGTGTTCTAGTGTGTAACACTAGAGAAGTTTGCTTTCCTGACCTTAGCATGGTCCCATCCAAAATATTGCAGCTCTGTAATTGTCTTAGCAGCAGCAGTACAACCCAGACTGCAGAGTGCTGGCTATGTGAGTCATGCTAAAGCCAGACATTGTGCAATTTGGCAGGAAAAAATGACTGAGAAGAATATTTTAGATGAAATACTTTCTGACTCCTTAGCTTGAGGGCACATATCAGGTTACAGGACAAATGTGCTTTAGAATGGATAATGTTCTAAAAAGAAGTAGAGAACTTTGAAGATACTATGCTGTAGGCCAGATGAATTTTAAAAATCTCAGGAGAAAATAATCCTATCAATATACTATGCCAATCTTTGAGTAATTCCTCTTTGCTTAGACAGGAGAGATGCCTCTTTTTTTACTCTTTTTTTAATGTTCTACCTCATAAAAGATATAAGGTTTGTGGTACTGGAAATCAAATAATGTGTATTTATTCAACAATATTCAATTGCAAGGAGTTCCTACATGGTCTTGTTTATGTTGCTGAGCTTTGAGATGGCAGATCTCAATCCAGCAGGACTGAGCTTTGCAGTTTTCAGTAGGATGCTGTGCACATCTCAGGGAAGCCCCATGCACATTGCTGTGTGAAGTCCTGCCAGCAGACAATGGCCTTCACTAGAAATTGGACCAAACTTCACCAGAGCAAACTGACAAAGGCAGTAGCTTCATCATCTTGGTACAGAAGGTCCAGCAGGCCCTAAACATTCCTTGTACTACCAGAATTTTAGTTTGAATTGTGATTGCAGAAGAATTTTCATGGTATCGAGTCTTTGTAGGTTCAAGGACAAGAATTTAAAAGGTGTTTGGCGAACATGATTGCTTTCATCTCATGTGTCATAGAAAAGAATGTGTTAAAAAACTAAGTTTTCAGAATGCTGCATTTTCCTTTGCTCCTTGCAGAGACTCAAACTGGTTTTTCAAAATAGATTTGTCTGGTTATTTTTTTTTGTACTAAATGAAGTTCCTGTGAAAAGGAGGGAGTCTGGTCTGAATTTGGAGTGGCAGGCTGTTTTTACACCTATAGCTGTTGTAATTATACTGTGGAGGGTCTTTTGATATTAGTGATAATCTGTGTTCATTTTTAAAAGTCTGTTCAGTTAACTCTTCAAAATGAAAGGTGGTCAGTGGTGTTGAAAGCTAGCTTTGCTGTGAGCATTTTCCTTGAAAGACTAGGCAGAAAAACCTGTTGTGGAGTTTGCTTTAGTGGTATTCTGGTCTGTCTTGGTTTTGTTACTCTGGGTGTAAAACATCAGATCAATGAAATACTGGAATATTTTAATATGAGGAGGCACATCTCTTGTTGAGGGTGTTGAGACAGATTTGTAGCATGGGAAGGATATTTGGGATGACTGCAAATGCTGGTTGCCTGCAGCCAGTCTCACTGAGCTACTGAAATACCGGTGTGAAAATGGGTAAGGCATTAAGATGCTGGATGATTAACAGCAAGAACAATTTGTGTTGTTGTATTGGACTTAAATCATCCTACATCTTGTCACCCTTCTCCTAAGTGAATTTTCAGTGTTTGTCACTAGAGATTCATAGCCTGCATATTCAGGAGAAGTCATTAACCATCTAGATTGCTCTGGTTTTGGCATTATCTCTTCTGCACTGAAATCTTAACATACATTAACGTGATAATGAAGATGTTGTGCCCAAGGATGTAGGCCAGAGCAAATAATTGTGCAATAAACCCCTTCCTGATCAGTAGACCAGGACTGTGATCGCTTAGGAGACAGAAAAGAATTGGAATAGTGAAGTCAGACATGGAGTAATAGTGGTTTACCTTGCCTTTCACAATTTTGCAAGGAAGAAATTTTGCCTCCTCTGTGGAGGGTTCCCCTTCCACCCACCCCTTGAAATACTACAAATTTTTAAAGGAACTTTATAAAAAATTTAGAGAGGAGTTTGTTGCGAACTGAAACATACTGAAACAGAACTACTTTGTACATTGATATGATACAAAAGAAGGATCTCTTTTTCATCAGTAATCTCTTTTCTCTACATCCAGTTCTCTGATAAATTTTTTAGCACAGGAACGAGTTAATTATATTTTGGAAATAAAAAGTAGATTTATAATATTCACACACTTTCACCTTTAATAAAACTTCTAGATTGATATACCAGCAATAACTCCTGGAGCTATGAGAGACATAGGAGTTAATAAAAAGACTATCAATTTTAATTCAAAATGACAGAATGCATCTTGATTTACTGTGATGTAAAACATGATCTCCCCTATGGTATGATATTCCCACCCTGAAGAATACTCTAATTTAATCATAATTCTCTTACATTTCTAGTAATTAAATAACATCCCATCAGATACAAATAGAACACTTTATGTACAAGATTTTCACTGCTTTATGTCTCCTTCTGAGCAGTTGCAAGCAGTTATGGTATAAAAGGATGAGGCCTGGTAGTTCACTAAATCTGGAATATTGTAACAAGAAGCCAACTTATTTTCAATAGTGCAGTGTTTTAAAATAGTGTACACAGCAGAAGCCTTACTCTTAAAAGGAGAACAGGATTTTTAAGGTTTGCCATAAGCACTCGAAGGATTTTTCTATGGCCTGATGAAAGAGGGAATGTTTTTGTTATTAGGTGCAAGCATTGTGAGAGAAAAGATGAATCTTGGAAAGAGGAGAATCTTCCTGAATACCTATGAATTCAGCTGGTGTGCTTGTCCCCTCAGTCTATCATTTTTATCCACCCTAATGGTTGTTAAAATGAAATAAATGACTGCCAGCCCTACATAAGCAGAGCTTGAGTTAGGTGAACTAGAGAAGCCTTGGTGATAACAATTTACCCATTCAGGTATTAATAATGTTTCAATACAAGGCTTGATGAACTGTAATGGCTTCAAATCACATGCTTAGTAATGCTGTGGTAGTTTGCTGCCAGCAGAATATACCATTGCAACAGCAAGGTACACACTAAGGGTAGCTCTGCTGGAGAGTTAAAACTTAGAACAATAATTTGGTTTTCAGAAGCTGCTATTGATTCTGAAAGAAATTATAATCCAATTTTGCATTCTGCTCCAATATTAAGCCAGTGTTTGAATAAGAAAAATCATACATATATGTATGCTTGTGCCTGTCTTCTATCCTGGGGAGATCAGAAATACTGAATACATGCAAAGCTATATCAGTCTATGGTGGCTTTATCTTTGGAGCTCTAACAGCACTTTAAACTACATTAAATTCAGTTCACTAATTTGTAGATATCTGTTTAAGCTAAAATATCTCATCTTCTGTTCCTCTTTAGTTCACGTGATTTTGAAAGAAATATTCTGTTCTATCTTGGACCATTCCTTCAGGCATATAGTCACATTCCTTCCTCCCATGATAAAATCATTTGCCCTTGGACTGCTAGGGTGAGAAGAATTGAAGCATTGTCTCTTTTGAATGTTAGATCTTGCAGTCTTTCTAAATAGTACAATATTCCTGAAATTTAATCAGTAGCTGATACTAAAACCAAGATATTACCATGGCTTCCAACTGCTATTTGAATATTTCAGCTTGAAATAATCATCTGTGGATTGGCGTGCCTTAATGGAGCAGAGAACATATTCTGTTATTGCCTAATCCATTCATCCTCACTTGCCAATTTTTTAAGCCTGTCCAAATCTACATTTTGTCTTTCTTCCCTTCTTCTCTGTGCAGGGAAATAATTTGGTGACTTTGCATTTACTTGCATGACATTGCTGCCAGGTCAGTAGTGTCACTGGGAAATGCCATGTGTCACCTCTGGAAATAAGGGTGGAAGACATGAAAAGGGCTGTTTTTATACCACACATTGTGAAGAAAACCTTGATGCAAGACTGAATTCCAGTACTGCTTGTGTTCCCATGGATAAGCCATGACTCAAGGCCTGATTTTACAAATAAGGTCCATTTAAATATTTCCCCCTGATTGGTTTGTTCCTATTTTTATCTGCAGTCTTTTGCTGTCAATAAGTTCCACCACTAAATCTCCTCATTCTACTCCATTCATCTAGATGTCCATATGTCATTCCATGCTTGTCTGGCTTGCACATTTTTCTTATTGCCTAATAAATAACTCACCCTAAAAAAAAAAAATAAAAAAAACCCCAAACAAATAAAGTGAGGTTTGGTAAGATAGTGTTGTTTTCATTGACAACAAATTAAGTGTGTGTTATTTTTGTTAGTAGATTATTTGCCAGTGTTGCAACACCTCAGGGTTTGCTTTTTTTCCCTTCCCCCCTCTCTTCTCTCCAAGTGTTTCTTCTACCTTGGGATAAAGGGGATGATCAGCCTGAAAAAAGATATTTTTGATCAGAGATTATGATGAAAAATATCTCACACATGTATCATTAGACACCTTGAAAATAATTTACAATTATAAAACTTCAGGGTTTTCTTGTCATTCCCTCTGAGCACCTTTTAGCTATGGGCACTCTCTAGTTTTTCCTTGGAACATGCTTTTCCTTATCACCACTTTAAATGAAGCTGATATTGCCTTGCAGTTGCTTTACTTCAAGTTGTACAACCAAGATAAAAGTAAGATATATAAAATATTAAAATAAGGATATCTAAGAGTGTTACTGAAGCTAGTGAAATATCTGCATCTCCTCAGTTAGCTTTTCAAGGGCTGAAACAGCAACCTGGTGCTAGTTGTACTGGCTGGGTGCTGTAGCAGCCAAACTGCAATAAAGAAGTAATAATTATGCTCAGTACAACTTGTCAGAGGGGGTGTGAGATGGAAGAGCCCATGGGTGTGACCTGGTTGTGTTGGTAGCCACCATCCTTGTGCATGGTTGCAAATGTCTGTTGGTGATTACTCATAAACTGAAAAGAATCCTCTTTTCAGGTTAGATGATTTGCAATTGCTAATTGTGCCATCTTTGCCATCCAGCCCCATTGTCTGTCAGTGAAATTAGACAGCTTCTGGAGTGTACATGTAAAAACCAGGGACCTTATTACTGAATTCAGAGATCACTCTGTTCTAACCTGCCTTTATTTGACTCTTCTCTGTCCCATTACCAGGATATATTAGGACAAAGCAAATCTCCTCTGAGTAGACATTCAATTACTAGGCTTGCAATGTACTGCAGTTTGGTGATGCATTCTGTGCCTGCTGGATTTATAGGGTAATAAGCTGGTGCATACTGATGAACCTCACTGGGAGACAGAGGTGTTTGTAGTGTGGTGTTTGGATTGAGACAACTTGGGATAGATGTGGAGGGGAAAGCAGGCTTGTTTTTATTGTGCTAAATGTTGCTGTAAAGATGGTGCACATTTTCTGCCATCCTGCTGTGCATCTTTTGAAGCACTTCATAATCCCAATCAATCACATTGCAGCAAATTGGATTTTATTTAAAAATTTAATTGGATTGCTCTTACATGAATAAGTATTAGGAAAAGTCCTTTATCTGGTAAATGTTCAAAATTTTAGCAATGTTAAAATTTATTTTTTTTGCAAACTGCTCTAGTGGTGAAAATGTAAATTTTTTTTCCCATTAAAGATTACAACCCTTTTTTGAGTCTGTTTGAATAAGTGGAATTTCTTCAAGTGAGTGACTATAATGCAGTCATTTCTGGACATTTTACCTTCTGCTTATGATTACATTAATAACATTTCTGGCTTTGCTGAATATACAGATGGATTAAGTTTTGTTGCTGTGCTTCCTCATTTGAGCTCTGTGACTAGTTGATCTGTGATGGGGAATTTTATCAATTTATTAAAGTGTAAGCCAATGATGTGACAGATTAAAATACAATTGATTAATTGATTAAAAAATAGCTGCTTGTAAGTAAATACTGACATATTATGACAAAAGAGTAGAGATTATCTCTCGCATTAGCATTGCAAGAATAGAGCCCTTATGAATTTAAAGTTCTTGCTTATGTAATTAAGTAATTATCTCAGTGACTCTCTTGAAGAAAAGTACAAAAGCAAACATGCTGTATATGAAAAGAACAATGAATATTTTAATAGTTACATTAATACCAAAGGGAAGCCTCAGGGATTTTTCTCTTGGTGGGTAATTGACAGTAATACAGATTTTAATTTATGTCTTGACATTCCTTTTTCCTGTTTCAAAACTGAGCTTGCTGTTCTTTATTCCTTCAGGTTTCTTCATAGCAAATAAACTGGTAATTTTCTGATTGAAAAGCTGCAGCTACTTTCACTGTGTGCTTTTGCTCAAGTATTCCTCATGGGCATAAACTCCTGTGTGCAGTCTGGTCTGTGCCCACTGCACTCCTGCAGCCCCATGTGCATCACCTCCTTTCTGTGGCTGGGATGAGCTGCTGTGGCACTGGCATCACTACCTGCCTTTGGCCAGGGCAGCAGAGAACTGTGCCCTGCTCCTTGGATGGTGGTGAACTCATGACTGAACTGGCAGCTCCTAAACATCTCTAAAGGTCTGTGGCTAGAGCTACTTTCTCGGTTGTTTTTCTTAATGTGGAGCATGAAAAGTTCTGTAAAACACAGCAAGGCTTTCTCAGGGCTTGCCAGAAGAGCCCAGCAGTAAACTTGATCCTCTCAGGAAAGCACAGGCTTGCTGCTGGCAGGCAGGGCTGGTGCATCCTACAGGGGCACACAGGTACCTGTGCCCTGCCCTGGCTCTGATGGGGGCAGGGTCTCCTCCCCAGCACACTGCTTGCACCTCTGGCTTTCACACCTTGTCAGCTGCTCACAGGGAGGTGCCAGGCAACACGTGAATAGCAGATTCTAGTCTAAGCAGATTGCTATTAGTGTGTTTGGTTTTTGTTTGTTTGTGGTTTTTTTGGTTTTTTTTAGTTACAGTTGGGATTAAAGCACAAGAGACAAAGCTTTTTGTGTTTGGACTTGGTTGTTTATTAATTTTTATTTATAGTACAGTGAGCGCTACAGTATTTTTAGCTAATAAGTTAAAAGTGAAAAAATGGAGCCATATTTTGCTGTTTTAGCGGTTTTTTAAAGCTAAGCAGTCTAATTAAAAGCTAACAGCTAAATTATTTTTACTTTTGACCTAATGACCAAACACCCTTCAGTGACCTGCAGTGCAGCATTTTCTACCTAACTAAAAACTACTACTAAAAACTAAGAAGAAGGAACAAGAAGGAGGAGAAAGCCACCACCTTAAAACCTTCATCTTGTCTTACTACTATGTTTTAAAACCCCAAATTCCAAACCCTTCACCATGTGATATTACACACTTCTATTCAAACTACACACTAGTGATTCTACCTCTATTACTCAATTTTGGAAGCCTTCTCCAAGGCTTCAATCAAAAGCAATGTTCTTTTGGGGGTCAGTGCCAGAGAGCACAGAAAGTTTAAAGCTCTCAGGCTTCAAGGTTCTAACAGATTGCCACAATTTTCTAGTAAAGTAAAAAAAAAAAAAACAAAAAAAACTTAAAAACAAAGTTATGTACCACACAACTTGGTGGGGGTTTTTTTGGTTTTTTTTTCTTGCTTGGTTTGGAGAATGTGGTAGAGCGTGTGTGAGCTGTCTTCTCGGCCACTTGGGCTGCTGATGCTCTTGACTACATTAGGAAACAAACTGGGAAATTTGTGTTATATGTAGCACCAAAGCAAACAAAGCCACATATGTGAAATGGAAAGCAAAGGAAACCAGAGGGTGTGTATTCCAGCCAAAAAAAAAAAATCATATGGTCATATGGCTGTTTATCTCATAAAAGACCTTCCTATGAGAATTAGTAATACTTTAAGCCTGGACTCTGTGCCATGGGCTGAATTTCCCTTAAAGCAACTTCAAGTCCAACAATACATTTTATGCCAATACAAAAATACAGCGCTTAGAGTAAACACTGCTGACCTTCCCCAGATCAGAAACATCTTTGGGGCCTGGTTTTGCAAAACCTTTAGTACTGGAGCAAGGTTAATCACATCCTTTTGAACATGGTCATTATGTGAGCTCTTTGGTAGGCACTTATTTCTCAATGGGGTATTTATTAACTTTTTTAACCTTTTCAGGCTTTTCAAGGTTGTAGTTATTCTGGTGGTATTCTTGTTTTCTTGGTGGTGTGGAACGTGGGATAAACTTTTAGAATTGTTCCTACATATTTATTTTGCAAGTCTTCCATAATAGTAGTAACTAGCCAAATTCTGAAGATCTTATATGCTTTGTTTGGTTCAGTATAAATTCATGTCAGAGATTTTAAGACCGCTAAGACCTTTGGTTATTTTTCATTTTAAACTTGTAATTAGTTTTACTGAACTTATAGATTCTGTGGCAGAAATGAAACTGTTTAAATACTATGAGGGCTCACAAGAAGAAAATTTTTCTCAAAATATCCTGAGGTATCGTAAGTGGACCAGCATTTCTGAGTCAGGGAAGATTTTGTATTTCCAGATGTCTTCAGAGCATGAAATTTTCCCAGAATAAAGCCTGTAAGTTTCTTAGTGAAATCTAGGAGTTCCAGCTTGAGAAATACTTGGAACATGAAAGCAGTTCAGCAAACTCCCAGGAGCTGAGTCCTGAGAAGTTTCTCCCATGAAAGACTTTTTTCCTCCAAATTCACGTCTTATTAAAAGTTTCAGATTTCAACAAACTCACAGTGGTGGGTAAAATTAAAAAAAAAAACCAAACCAAAAAAAACCCCAAAAAACAGGTAAAGCTGAAAGTCTCCTAGTTCGTTGTTATTTTGGTATATTTTTTATATTTTTGGTGTATGCAGATGTCACTCTCTGGCTCCTTATCTTTCAGTTGCTGAAGGACTTGGAAGGCAATGAAGTTACTTGATTTGATATGAACTCCAAACTTTCCTTTATTTTGTAGGACTTTTAACAGATCTATTTCCATGGAAATAGTTACAGTTCTAGCACATGGCTTAGTCCAAGGAAGGAGCTGGTGAGAGCAGAGCTGTGTGAGCTGACAGAGAGCCCTGATGTGTTCCACATGCTCTGCACAGGGGATTTCTAAAGGCTGGCCCAGGATGCAGTGACTGAAGTGCAGCAGATCCAGCTCAAAACCAGTTTGGTTCTGGAGGGACAATAGTTCAGGCATGTGGTTGGTGATAAAAGCCACTTGAGAAATTGCAGAAACTTTCAGAAAATTATTGTGAGCTTCATGCTCCTGTGGGTACACAAGATAAATAGGATTATATGGGTATGTTTGTGTAGGAGCAGTGCTGCAGCAAAGCATTACTTTAAAATGCTTAAATGGAGAAAGCCTCTCCTTGTTCATGCTGGGCTGGCTTTGGTGTGGCCCTCACCTCTTCACCACTCCCAAATATTTGCCAGGAAAAAAAACTTCTCTCCCTGCTCTTCCCTGATCCCTGTTCAGCCTTGCTTTGTCTTCACCTGTTTGTCTGTCGCTCCAAACATCTGCTAAAAGAAAACCTCTTTCCTCTTCTATCTTGTTTTCCTTTCATTTCTCCCTGATAGATGACTAGAAAATTTGGAAACAACATTTTGGAAAAATACAAAAAAAAAAAACTAACAGCAATGAAGGAGGAATTGTAATTGTTTAAAATGAGTCTGTGGAATTCATCTGCAAATTGAATCAAATATATATAAAAATCAGAGACAGAAAAAGAGGGAGAGAGGACAGGGTGAGGATCTGTAGAGGGTAGAAAGAAAGGGAGAGAAGCTGGGTGTACTTAGATTCAGGAATTTCACACTGGAATCTAAATTTTGTCCTGTACTCTTTTTGAGTTCTAATATACACAGTGCAGCTCTAGTGGTTTGTGGCATGCAGTATTTCCTTGACAACATATTTCATGCACCTGCATTGCTTAGTCATTCTGGAAAAGGGTTTTCTTGTCCTGAATGTGACTGTACATTTACACAAAGCATTATCTCTTCAGTGAAATTCAGATATTTTCTGTGACCATATCTGATATGAAGTGGTCTGGGAGGCCCAGAAGCCTCCAATGAAAAGCAGTTTCACACAAGTGTCTCCATAAAACTGGTCCTGATGGTTTCTCAGGCAACCTTTCCCAGTCCTGGCAAGCCTTGGCTCTGCCTCAAGCTGCTGAACTTTCTGATTTTCCAGTTCACTCAATGAAAACCTCATAATTTAGTGACTGCATATTTGATCAGAATTGATGTTGTGTGTAAATAGAACACCAAGGAATCCAGAGCAGGAAATCCCATGGGATTTCTCATATGGGTAAGGTCATTTCTTCAGCCTCAGGTTTTTATTTGACAAAGAAATTTGTCCCAGGATGGGAGGAATCCCTCCTGTTACAGACACCTGACTCAGCCCTGCTACTGCATGCTGAAATCAAGGGAACCATAAGGACTTATCCTTGTTTCATGACTGACCCATCTTTATTCCTGTTTCCCAAGAAGGACAAGCACAATGCTTTTCTGTTCTGGAGATGCTTTTCAGAGTTGGAAGGAAAATGAAAATATTTGCATGAATGCCACCTTTTTTGTTTTTCGATATTTTTACAATAAATGAAATGAAAATTTGCAGCATTTCTTTGTTCCAAGGCAGCTGTGTATTAATTTTCACCTTATGAAAAGTAAAGTCTGAAAGAGTGAGGTTGGAAAATGGAACAGCAATTTTTTGTTTCCAAATCTCCAGTGTCAAGTCTTAATGCTCTATGTAGAACTCTCATTGCTCTCCATATCACAAGATTGCAATGTGAAATGAATCTAAATCTGTATATACCAACAGTAAGGAATTTCTGAAAACACTTGATGTGGTCAAGGTGCAATGTCTTGCAGAAACTGTCTTGCCAGTACTCCTGGAAGACAAAAGTGTTTATGAGAGGAATGGATGAAAGGCATAGTGCTGCTCACATTTGGTTTTATGTGGCTTTTCAGGGATTTATGCTGGCTGGCATCTTTTCAAGACAGGATGCCTTTGTGTTCTAAGAGCTATGTAGTACTGCAGGACAGAATTGCTTTCTGGTCTATTTTTAGCTGTATGAAATCTTAAGGAATAATCCAAAACGATGAATTTATGGAAACAGTTTTGCTTCCAAAGTTTCTTGCCCTTCCTGTCTGTTTCCCCTACTCTTTTCTCCCTGATTCCTCCCCCAAGTGCTTGATATCAGCATTTTTAGAGCCCAGTTAATTAGGTTTGGTGAATGTAGCCAGAATTCATGTTCCACAATTTTATATGAAGAATTTCCTTGAGATATTTTTGCCTGCTATTGCAAATATACAAAATGGTCCCAAATGTCACACTCAAGTTTTTTCTCCTCTCCAAACTGTTCTGTATAACATATGCAGAATCAAAGTTACTTTCATTGCTTTCTAGATGGATAGTCAGCACTTTTCAGCTGAGTTATCACATCAAAAGCAGGTGAGACACTAGAGCACGTGAAAATAACTTCAAGGAAGGATACTGTTCTGTTCAGTGGTTTGTCTAAATTATAGATTAAATTTTCCCTTCAAGAGACAGAGGTAAGCCTTGAAATTTTCGGCAATAATTTATTTCCTCTTTTCTCCCCAACAGTAATGGCTATATATTGATAATTTCTGCCTAAGACATACAGGCTTTTCACTGAAATATATGAAAATTTTGTTTTGGTCTTGGCAATCCCTGTAATATTAGCAACACGTTTTTCAATCCCCTCATATCCAAGGGAGGAAGTGCTTGTGCAGCAAAGGGCACTTTGGACAGATTCAAACTCTGCACCCTGTCTTATCATTTCCCCTCTGATAAAGCAAAGGCCCCACATTGGAAAGCTATAAACCCAAAAGAGAAGCAAACAGTGGAGCAGACAGCTGCTGTGCTTTCACAAATCAATACCAGTGATATGATAGCAAGTGCTGCATGTTATACCAAATCAGGTGGTTTTGGAATTTTGCTACATGTTTTTGAAAGGATGTAAATGTTGTATTGTTACATTGAAAGCAGTCAGGTTAACCATCTGAAAAGGGAGCATCCCCTTTAACTTCGGTTTTAGCATGTTAATGTGCTTTCTTAAACTCGTCACTAAGTGGGTTGGGATACAGCTCTTAATTCAGTACAGCTGATTGAATTTTGAATTTTTGATCAGTAAAGATCAGATGAGTTCTTAGATGCAAAAATTAATAGAAGCACCTCCAGTGGCATGAATAAAAAAGATGAGAATAAAGCTTTTGTCACCTTTCCTAATAGGTATCCATTAGGAAAAAAACAGAGCAGAGACACTGAAAAAGATGCCTACAACAGAAGTTTGTATCACAGAGAAACCTTATGCTTCACTTTGATAAATGTTTGCAT
This sequence comes from Buphagus erythrorhynchus, assembly GCA_013400855.1. Classification (NCBI taxonomy): domain Eukaryota; kingdom Metazoa; phylum Chordata; class Aves; order Passeriformes; family Sturnidae; genus Buphagus; species Buphagus erythrorhynchus. Next base: position 76,111 of record VZTT01004839.1, on the reverse strand, counting down.
TCCAAGGAGAAATTTATGACAGAAAAACTGTTCGTTTGAATTGATGATATAACTCCTGGCAGAACAGCAGGGAAGAGGAACAAAAGAATGGGTTTTTAAATGAAATCCTTTACTAAACTTTTATAACAGAAGTAAATTGCTATTTTGTCTGTATTTTTATCATTCCACAGCATCATGTTTCACCATGCAAGCCAAGAATGTGGATGCATAAAAATCAACTGCTGCAGTGTCTGTGGTTGTAGAATCAATTCACTTCCTAAGTGCAGCAGCTCTTTCCCTTGTCCTCTGATGTGTCAAAACAGGAGTAGTTAATATGAACAGAAATGGGAAATGCTGTGCAAAGGAGGGATGCTGCACATCCATGCATCTTCCTCAGCAGCCTTTGTATATCAGAGGGTTTCTCAGCAGGGGGGTAGTGGACATAGCATGATAGAAAATAGAATTTCTTAGGGTATAAATCTTATTTTAGAGCTGTTTCCTTTCTACAAAATATGAGTGTGTGCAAAAATAGCCAAATAACGGCCACCCAGTTGGGAAAAGGCAGAAGTGGGGAGGGAAATAGGCAGGGTATGCACATGACATGTCCAAGATGATGTGTATCAAACAAACCCCGTGCCTGTGAATGCATCCTTCATTCAATACAAGGGGGCTCAGGAGCAGAATGGCAGGCAGTGTGTCCTGGATCACCTCATAGCACTGCACACTACTGCTTAGCAATGAAGATTTATTACCAACTCTGTTTTAGTAACCACCACGAGCAATGATGACTTGTTTTCATGGAAATTGCATGAAATTTGAGTCTAACCAGCACAGAAATTGCTCATGAAAGTATTCAAAGTGCCAGGCGCTGTTAATCTGTGTCAAAACCAAAATCGCTTGCATTGAAGAGGGAGAAGTGTGACACAATTGTGAATAGTGTGGAGGGGAAAGAAAAGTGGAAAACTGGGATACCCTGTTCAAAGATGTGGAAATGCCATAAGTATAAATGCCATCCACTGCTTGTAAAGTGAATGTAAGTGCTTTCTTGTCACTTTGCTAATTGCCTTAGAGGAGCCTTGATGTTGCAGCTGTGGCAGAAAGTAAATACATGCCTGTTAGTATCTCAGAATGAAACTTTATTCTTTCAAAAAGAAAATTAATCTGTCTCTGTTTGCTGTTAATTTTATATGGTAAATTATATCTTGTATCAACAAGGTACTGTTCTCAGGCTATATATTTATCAAGATGTTTGTGGTTCTTAACTCCATGAAGGTAGTCAGAAGCTAAATTAGCCTTGTGTTTTACCTCTTTGTGCATTTTCATCCTCTTGTCCCAACCCAGATGAAGTGGATTAATAGCAGACAAAGCCAGCTGAGGAAGTGCAATCTTACCTTTTTAGATAGATTTTTTTTTTTTTTTTTGAAGAATGTTTTC
>VZTT01004839.1:0-68471 GCA_013400855.1 Buphagus erythrorhynchus | reverse complement strand
CTGAGGCATGGAAAAGTACAAGGCGGTGCAGGAACATATAGTGCTATGTAACTTGGAGAGTTTAGTTATTTCGGGGAGCAGAACTGTTGACTAGAATTCAGATTTAAATTAAACTCACTGTGCTGCAGCTGACTAGTTGAGTGACCTTAGGGAATGCCCTTATTCTTCTTACACCTTTTCCCCTTTGATAAAATAAGAATAATGTGACTGCACAGAGGCACAATGAGGTTAAATCATATTTTGCCTAAGTGCTTGGGGATCCCCAAAGGAAGGGTGTGTATAAATGTGATTATTTATTTTTTCATCATTTTAATTTTTTGAAGTGCATAAGTGTTGCTAAATTCTGTCAGTTTAGAAGCATTTAGGTGTAGTAACATTACAGATAGGCTTTTCTAAATAGCAGTATGTTTTGAAGCTGCAGTTCTAGGGGAATTGGGAAAAATTTAGGGTTGTAGGTGTAGTGAGAGCTATCACAAAGTATCTGTGACAAAATTTCAAATATAGTCCCCAAAGAGAGATGTACAGGGTCTTCAAAGAACTTTAGGAATGAATATAGCAAGCTGGTCTCCTTTGTTCACCTGCTTTCTTACATTTGTTCTTTGATCTTTTAATGTGCAAGGATTGATACTTTAGTCTTAAATGCACTTTGGGTTATATTTGATTTTTAAGCTTGAAAAGTAACGACTTGAAAGAAAGCTTGTGTTTTTGTTGGCTTGTGGAGGGGCAGGTGAGAGAGGGAGGCTGAACATAAAAACTGTTTTCAATAAATACTTGTGAGGTGCCACAAAGCTGGCCATTACAAAAATCCTCATATTAGCTTAGCAAGTGCTCCCTGTTGTTCAGAAAATTGCAACTTTTTAAGAGCACTCTGGCCTCAGAAAGCAGCCATAATAGCCAACAGTGACAGATGGTATTAAACACACAGGCAGGGAAGCAGCATGGTTTTGATGCTTTACTCCCATTACAAGCTCTCTCAGTGCATGTCTCCTGGGTTAATTGCTTGAGCTCTCACAGAAGGAATCCTGGCTTCTGGTGCAGCAGCTTGTCACAAGATGTGGTAAGAAATCACCCAGGATTCTGAGCCTGGAGCCTGTGAATGTGTCACCCTGGTAACCACTTGCACCTGCAAGAATGACTCATCTTTAAAGAGGCTTACACCTTTTTTGGGTTTTTTGTTTTGTTTTTGTTTTTGTTTTTTTTTTGGTAGTCTTCTGAGCATCAGAAATTCCTCCTCGACAAAGCCACAGAGAATAGAGGAGAGCTTTGTTTTGTCATTTCAGCTGCTGGGTGGGTATCACCAAGGGCACCTGCCCCTGTTGTCTGTGTCCCCCTGCAGGGACCATCTCCTTCTCTGGACTTGCACTGTGCCAGGTGATGATCACTGTCTATACTTGATACATAGGAAAACAAAACAGAACCTGTCAGTGACTACAGTATTGCGTTTTTAAGGTTGTCAAGCACTTGTTAAAAAACGAACTGAAGACCTTGATTGCAGTTTAAGAAAGTCAGAAGTAAAGTGTATCTTAAAATTCGGAGTCAGTACTATATCAATATTGATAACCTGGTCTTTTATTCTGCAGATATCTTTCTAATCAGAATGGTATTTGTCCTCTTACAAAGCTCATTTGATTTGAGAAGCANAACAACACTTACATACACCAGCTGAAGATTTGTGCTTGAAAGTTTTCCCAACCAGATATTGCTGTTTTGTAGCACCTTTCATCCGTGTCTCACAGTAATTTGCAAACATTAACTTTCATAGCACCCCTCTGATGTATGTAAGTGTTGTTAGTCTTAGAAATGTGTGAAATATTCATGACAAAATTAGAGGCATTCAGAGTTTATCCCTCCCCTCCCCCCCCAACTCAGAAATATTAAGGAAATACAAAGTTATTTGAGGTTATCTGCATTGGAAGATTTGTCTTTTTCCTGTCTTTGCATATATCTGTTTACAGCCAAAATATCTATAGTATTTGTGCATAGCCTCCTTGTTCTTGTTCCAGTTTTCATTGGGAGTGATTGGTTTTCTTTCACACAGTTGTTATATTTTAATTCTTTAATTGCAGGTCCTTGTTAGCCAATTCTAAATAGTTGTCCACTGTGAAAGGAAATCAGGTGAGTGTCTCCTGTCCTTGAGAAAGCTGTCTTTGGGTAGAATTTATCTGGGCAGATTTAATGCCAAACTGTAATGGGAGAAGGGAGCTCTGTAGCAGGAGAACTTGCTGTTGTTTGATTCCACCATAACTACAAAGGATTTTCCTTTTTGTACCACTGAGGGTGTGTCAGCATTAGTAATTGAGATGAACATTTAAGATTTTAAGGAGAATTTCCCCTCCCCATACTTGAATTCCTACCACAGAGGAGTCACAAACCCAAAACCAGTATTTCTTTGGGATGAAGCTGAACTAAAAGGTGTACCCCAGCCACAGGTGGGCTCATGGACCACCAGACTTGGCAGCAGATGTTTTATTTCCCAGAATAACTCATCCTGCTTTGCACTAATGGGGACCTACAAGTCCCAAATATACCCTTTTTTGCCAAACTTTGTCTCAGCTCCCTGATATTTCTGAGAATGCCCAGAGTTTAAAGAACCAATGCAGCTCTTTTTTGGGTCTCCTTCACCCCATGTGGTAGGGAGAGAGTGCCAGAGAGATTTGAGTGACCTCATTTATTTTCTGCACTGTGTTTTTTTTTGTTGTTGGAATATGCTTCATGTTACCTAGGAGTCTGGTTTGTTTACTCTCTGTGCCACTTAAGCATTGATTTTTTGGTTTGGTTTAGTAGGTAATTAAGATTGTTTTCTATAAAGCTAGTTTGCATGTTTTAGCACGGCTCTAAATTGGTTTTGGTTTTGCTGGTCTAACCATGCTGTGGCTAAACTGCCCATGTTGTCAAGATTGCCAATGCTCTCTGATTTGATACAGTTTTTCAGTATAATTGACTGAGCAGCAGGAAGAGGAAGTAATGGCTGCTGCAAAAAGGGTTTTATTGGGGCATTAGGACTATCCACAATATTTTCTGGACTGAGATCTCACAAGTGGAGAGCAAAGAGGACTACAGTGAAACTAAGATCCAAGATACTGGAAGATTCATTGCTTCCTGTGTCTGCTATAATCCATATAATTTATCACAACTGTCTCTGTGAACTTTGTTCACTCTATTAGAGTCACAATGCTCTACACCCTCCATTTCAGACAGCAGTACTTGGGAGAGTTTTCCTTAGGAATAGTTGACTTTCCTAATGAAAAATAAGAAAAAAGCAAGTTATGACCATTGCTATTTTTAGGGCATTTTGCACTGTGTAGGTGTCCCTTTAACATGCTATATTATTCAGTGCTTGCTAAAGCTGTGAGGGTGGAAGGTTGAATTAGTGTGCAGAACATAGAAACAGAGCTCCAAAGACCAGGAAAAAATACATTATTTTAGAAGTCTATCCTACTGTGTAGCTCAGCATCAAAAGGAACCTCCCTACCCACACATACATCATAAAGGAAATAGTTTGACTGTTATTTTGATTTGCTTTCAGCAAATGAAATGATAATGAAATTTCACATAATTAGACAGATTTACATTAGCTGTGGATGGCACAGGAGGAAAGGAGGCTCTGTAGCTGTGTGGACATATGTGAACATATTTTTTAACCCTTTGTTAGTTTAGATACCTACTGGATGGAATTTGACAGTTTAGCAGAATTTGTGAGAGGTTTTTTCTCTTTGATAATTTACCAATAATGTTCCCCTGTAATGCTAATACTCTGTATTTGCCAAGAAAATTCAGTGTTTTGCACTAAGCCTGCAACAGTAAAAATAATTTTTAAAAAATCAATGTTATCCTTTTCCTATTATTAATAGAGTGATAGTGGTACTGACCTACTAATCCTGAAAGGTTGCAAGGAGCTTTTTGGAGATCAATTGCAGATTTCCTTGGTCAGAAAATTATGTACTTGCTGAAGTCATGTTTGAGCCAGGAATGGTCACACACTGCAGTTCTACAGTTTTTTCCACCAGGCACTTTGGGGCACTGGCCTGGACCTGTCTGTGTCTGTAAGGGACTCTACAATGACTGAGCAGCATTTCCCCATCCTGGAGCTGTCAGGGGGTTCTGCTGAGAAGGATATATAGGAAATTACATCAGTTCACATAATAGACCTAGGGACATTCTGCAGAAATGTTCTGCTGAGTCACCCTGGTAACCAGCCCAAATGCAAATCACAGTTCTGGAAAAAAAAAACCAAAAAAACCCAAAAAAGTCCAGACAGAAAGGGAGGTGTTCTCTAAAAGAAGGAAAACCAACCTATCAAACCCAGCAGGCTGCAGTGACATCCTGAGTGTGTATGAGACAACGAGAAAAACAGGGTGTTCTGTAACTGAAGTTTGTGCAAGAGGAAAATTAAATAAGCTTGGATACAGCCTTTCAGCTCCCTAGTATATTGATGAGGCTGCCACCCCTGCAAATACTAGATAGAGAAAATCAAATATATTTTGTAGCTGTTGATTTTAAAGAGCAAGAAGATATAAAATTTTAATTTCTATAAGGTCCACATGGTCAGTGTAATGTTGTGTTGTGCTATAATCATTAATTTGAGGAAGAGTGTTGTGTTTGGATCTAATCTAGTTAGGATCAGTTCCCTTTTTAGCTACTACTGTATTTTAAAAAGGCAATTTTTCAACCCTTTGCTGATGTAATTTATCACCTACATCCATGGCTCTGACAAGATACTGACTCTTGTGTTATGCATAGTAATTGCTGCTGCTCTCTCTGAATTTACTGTGCTTTTATAGCTGGGCTACTTCTGCTCCCAGATCTGCTTTTCTGGCAAGGATATTATTATGAAACACAAATGTCACAATTTTTCATCACATGTAACATACCCAGTCTGTGATTCTCTCTGTAAAAAGAGGCATAAAGATACTTGGTATAAAGTGTGTTATACCCTCAAAATGAAAAGGTAAATTTGATGTATTAACTGGGTAGGGGGATGACATATAACTATGTTACTATTAGGGTAACTCATTAGGGATCAGGTACAAAAAAATGTCAATCAGATCTCTAATTAAAAGCTACTTACCAGTGACTGCTGGATGCATAATTAAGGCAAATTCTTTACAGACTTCAGTTTATGCAGGATGATTACAAATACTTGGCATTTGAGAAGTTTGTTCACACAATAATTAATTTTAGGATTCTATAGCTCTTTCAAGAAGAAAGGGCATAGCACTAACATAAATTAAACACAGAGCTCAGTTTTTTCAGCCTGAGAATCTCAGGTCTAATAAATCATCGAAATTTCAATATTTACCAATTGTAATTTATAGTTACAATTAAGTTTGAGAGGTCTGAAAATTAAAACACAACTCAGCTTTGATACATTAGTGACTTAAAAGCCATCAGCCAGAGTAACTGTAGCATAGCAGCTCTCCTTATGGATAATGTAATGGTAAATCTATAAAATTTAAATCTGTAGGATTTACCAAGACTTTCAGAGCATCTTTGTCTCATTGCCACCCAGGCAAGTTCATATTGTAGAAATTTCATTGGAAAGAAATACTCATACAAAATATTACATATATTGAGTTTATATAGAAAAGTTTTTCACCCGAATATTTCTATTAAAGTCCTGAGAAATCCTGTGTACATTCTTGAAATACATCTTTAAGAAGTGAATGCAGAGTTCTTGATTCTATGGATGATGAGCAATTACAGTTGTTTTAGAGCCTTACTATCTCAGATGTTCATAGAGAGAATTTGCAATCTCTTTGCTTATTGCTAAAAGTGAAATTCTCATGTTAGGGCAGCAGAGATCCAGAAATTGCAGTCTCATCATGAATATGAACGTCCAGCTGGGATTTAAATCCCAGCAATGGAGCACGAAGGGTAATGTGTTAAAGCTGAATTCTCACTAGTGAATTGAACCTTTGTGTTGTGGTAGGTACAAAATGTCTGTGCTAGCTGGAAATTAAAGGAGCAAGAGTAGAAGAAAATGAGCAAAGCTTCTGAAAATGTGCCCTTGAAAATTACAAATGTGTTTGTTCAGGAAGATATTTTTAATGAAGTGCTTAATACACCAGTCATATACCAACTCATTTTCCTGCAGTTTGGATCATCAAGGTTAGAACTATTTTTAACTCATCTCCTCCTCTTGAATTTGGTGGCATAGACACATGTATTGGCCTGAACACAGTTCTGTTCTGTGGAATTTTTAGTCTTCTGACATTTATTACCTCTATGCTATAACAGAAACAAAATTGTACTTAGGGTTTGCATAACAGAATTTTGTCTAAACAAGCATTTGGTTTTAATTTCTTTTACCAAATGAGTCTACAGAGTTGTGGCCACAAATTAACTAAAATGTAAAAGTTGAGCTATGAAGTAGGTGTATGTGTGTTTGCCAGCCCACACTGTGTCTTGTGAATGGGGAAGGTTTTGAAGCCCTCCACATTTATGAGAGTATTCACTTCAGTTTTCTGTATTGTCAGCCTGGGCTGCTGACTTCTGTGAACTTGGTTCAAAGAAATTGTTCTCTTCAGAACTACAGCCATTGCTCATTGTCTGACAAGGCAGTCAACACTGACAGCTTGGCCATCCAAAGGAAGAAGAAGCAAAAAAAATGAAAAGTTGTAGATTCTGGGAAATTTCTTCTGTGTGCAGCTCAGCTCAGAAAATGTGTAGTTTCGCAGGTAGAAAAAGAGTATTTCATCCTCAAAGCATATAAATGCAAATGATCTTCTAGCATATATAGAAAGTATGGATATAGTTTTTTAAGTCAATATCTACTAATGAGAACTGAAAATGGTTTACTATTTTTATCTCTCCATAGGGAAAAAGGAGGAATCCAACCAGCTCTGCCTGAAATGTCAAACCTAGAATCATAGGTGAGAGCTGATTATCTGTACATTGATTGCAGTGTACAGTCTAGTACTGGTCTGTTTTGACATGTGCCTAATTGTGGCTTTTAGGAACAAGTGGAAAAAACCAAACAAACATATGTGTCTCATCTGTCACCATGTTAATTAGTGTGTAATTTATCTACTACACACAACTCTTCAAAGTGAGGAGGCTTTTCTCAAGATCCCTTCTGATGCAGAGGGCAGTGCTATGCACAGAGATGGTGCAAGCTAAGTAGTAACAAAATTCAACCCTTTTAATCTTTGAAGACCTCTGTCACTGATGCTCTGTAAAAAGCTAAAAAGATTCTGTTATCAAGTTGCCTTTCTGCAGCCAGAGGCAGTGGAGTTTTTAAGGATTTATGCTGTTGTGAAATAAAACTTACCAGTGTTTATTTCTTTCCTTGTGGCTAAGGCTGAAAAGAAGCATTTGGCTTCCCATCTTTCCAGAATGGACATTCTTGTCCTACGGGAAGGAAGTTGAATAATTCAGGTGGATATATTATTTTTTTGTTCAATGAATAACTGAATTATTGATCCATAAACCAGGTTATGACCACTTGTACCATTGTACTGCATGTGCAGAGTCAAACCAAGATCTGATCAGTACCTGAGGATTGGCCAGTTCACTTTGCAAAACTAGTCTTGAATTGATAGAGGTGGCACTGTTATTTTCACTGTCTTGTAAAATTACAAATGAAGATTTGAGTGATGCTCTACAGTGTTATTTAAAACTGTTGATAATTAAGTTTTAAAATTCTGTATACTTAGTGTATTGTACCTGATTCTGGTGTATCAGTAAATTTTTAAGAAGGGAAAGAGAGGATCTTCATTTGAGAAGGAANAGTGTATTGTACCTGATTCTGGTGAAAGAGAGGATCTTTATTTGAGAAGGACTTTGAATTGGGTGCTGGTTTGGTGGCATACCTAAGCATTGTACTGGACTTGACAGCTGTATCAAGTGTCATCTTTGTAGGTCACATCTCAGGGGAAGGAAATCAGTGTATTTTGATGGGGAGCAAAATTTTGGTTGTGAGTAAGGTGACACAAATTTAGTTAAATAGATTTGCTGTGGATTTCATCAAAGTGAACAAGATAAAATCTGACCCAGAGCCCAGCAAATGTTCCAGAACTGCCCACTTCCTATGAGATATGATACTGTCTTCACTGTATTTGATGAATTCATGCAAAAAAAACTTCCCTCTTCAGAGAAATGTTTTTTGAGCTCTCTTTTATGAAGTGCAAAGGTACTCTCCCTGCCTTGTTATCCAGATACCATTCACAATGTGTGAAGTTATGACATTTTATTCTTTATGTAAATGTATTATAGGAAAGTAAAGCAAATAAAAGGTAATGAGAAGATGAGCTTTGATGGTACTGTAGAAGAGTGCAATATTTCAGTGAAACAAGTGACAGCCAATAGTGCTGCCCTGTTTTATCTTTTCAAACACATTTTGCATTTAATTCTAATGCTCTGCATGAATTCATATATAATGCCTGTTGATAACAGGTTTATTTAAAACCCATTAAAAGTTATTAAAAAATGAGATTTGCATAGAAAAAGTCTTTGAAACTTTGCATTTCCTCCTTTTTCCATCACTCAATGTACACAACAAAAGGCTAATGTGGTAGATGTCCATCAGACTTCTCTTGGCATCACTTGTCAGTATTGCTCAAAAACCTTTCTGTGAAGGAAGCAGGCACAGGATCCAGGGCAGTGAGCCTGAGGCAGTCCCAGCTGCCCTCACTGGGGATGGGTACCATGAAGAAGGGCTGGAGCATGCTGGAGAGCCTCATGGTCCAGTGATCATTATTCCTGAGCAGGGGGCTGTGGTGTTTGCTGGAGGTGCCAGGCTGAGGGCCCTGGAGGGGGTCACTGTCAGCTGCTGTGCAGAGCAGCACCTGCTCTGCTCCCCCACATCACCCTTGTGCTTCTGTGCATCCCCTCTGGCAGCAGAAATGTAGCTTTTTCTCCTCCTGCTCATCTAGCTTTTGGCTGTATTCCTAATTCTGCCCAGGAGGAGGCATTTGAGTAACAGTTGTTAAAAATTTGGGGATGTGGATACCTGCCCATTTGACACCGGGGTAAAAAGCATGAATAAACCATGAGGTATGTTAGTCTAACAGCCTTTTCCTTGCTGCTGCCTTGCAGTAAATCTTCCATTATTCATTGTGTTATTTACACTCTAGTATATGTATTTATGCTACAGTATGAAGCTGCTTTGTTGAAAACACTGTAATCTTTTTAACCTGCTTGCCTTTCCTACTTATCATGTTTTTTATGATTTTTCTGTGATACAATGGGAAGCAATGGTTGCCACAGGGACTGCAATTTTGAACAAGCAGACACGTAGTGTCACTTTGCCATCTGAGGGCAGAGGGACAGCACAGGCAGTTCCATGAGGGACAAGGGGACAGGGGTCATTCTGTCCCTGCAGTCAGGACATCAGTTTTCTAGCTACATCTTTCTAGTTATACCATGTTTTTGGGGTAATTTTTGCTGCATGCTTTCTGGAGGTCAAAGCATTAGATGTTGTCAGATGGCTTCAAGGAATAAATGTTTTGCTTTTGAAATTACTAGATGGAAATTTGTGAGCACTCTGCTGGCAGCAGAGGTGTTTTGAACGTGTTGTCTGCAGACTAATGGGCACAGCACTCTGGGACCTTGCAGTAGGTCAGCTGTAAAAAGTCAGGCTTATTAAGGAGAACACATTTCTCTCACACTTGGAATCCAGCTATTGACATCAGGGCTTCACTAAATCACGAAGCAAGTGAGTCCTGGCTGTTGGCATTTATCTGGGTTAACATCTCCTGTGGGCAGAAGGAGGAGAGATCAATGTGTTATGAATGTTTCTTCTTCTTCCTGGGAAACCATTTTCTGTATTGCCCATGGAATTCTTGTCCCTTTCTTCTCCACTCCCATCATTTGGGGTGATCACAGCTCCCTCAGCAGTCCTACCTTTATAGTTTGATGTTAGCAGCTGGGACCTTGCTGGAAGTACATCCCAAATCTACCTGCTTCATTTCCTTGACTTGCTGCCAGAGAGAAATTATTCCTGGCCATTTTGAAGAGAGGGGCCCCCCTTCCTCTTCATTTTCCTCTGTAGCCTGCTGATCTCACTGAAGAAATAAAACAACTCCCCTCTAGCAGTCCATAGTAGCCACAGTGAAGGAGGAAATCATTTAAGGAGAGAACAAAGATGGGAAGAAGAGGAATGTGTTTTAAGGCTTGTGGGGAGGGGAAAGGCAAAAATCTTTTTCTGTTCTTAGTGAGTCAACTCATGCCAGTGTTTCTTTGGCACATCCCTTTTCCACTTGATATGATTTTATTAGGATTTTCCCACTTTCGTATTTTTAAACAATTTAAATACTACCAGTTATAACAGCTAGTTCTTTTTATTGTTTGGCTTGCAAAGGAGAAATTGTCAAATTAAAATGATTTCTTGTTTGATGATTTTTTGCAAGTTATTTTTAGAAAAACATGCTCTTCCAGAAGTAGAACAAAAAAGTTAAACTAGTTGTGGACAAAAAAATAGAGCTATTACACAGGTAGGAGTGAAACAACCACTGCAGTGCAAGCTGAATTTATCAGTCCTAGAAAGGAGGGGTTGTGAACTAAAGTTAATGAAAAGTCAAGATCAGTGATATTTTATGGAACTCATTCCATTTGAGGCTGCTCAAGAGCAAACATTGAACTTCTAAAGAAAGGACTAGGATGGCTTAATAATGTAAAGTGTATTCCTGGATAAAAAAATCAGCTGAAGAACTGGGTAGATTTCAGCCAGCCAGTGGTTCCTGTGCCATGGCTTTGGTATATTTCCATAGCAGTCATGGCTTTATAACATGTTAGGATATAAAAAAGGTGATTTATCTTTGGAGCGTGGTGACTGCCGATTTTTTTGCATGAAGCTGTTTTAATTATCTGCCCAGAAGACTAAAAGTGAAATTACAAATCATAAGGAAATAGCAGACACTTTTGAAATTAGATTGCTTTCACTTGTGCAATAGCTATCCTGCTGTCTGCCTTGTGAGGTGAAGCAATTGGGTAGATGCTAATGTGAAAAGGAAGGAATGGAAACAAGTGGTACCATATATATCTGTTATTGAAGAGTCTGATTTACTTTCTTAATGGAATTTTTCCATGTTAATAGCATGTTCCAACTATTGAGCTATGCAATAATTCTTATACAATCACCAGCATTTTAAAATTAATACATTAAACTTAGGAGATGTGTGTCATCTTTTTAATACAGCAGAAGATATCTTTTTGATACTGTTCACTACTAAATTTTTTCTTATGTTAATTTATGCATTTAGCTTTCATCTCTGAAGAACCCCATTATAAGTGACTTAATACACAGTGCAGCTGCTATTAATATACTATAGTGTGCCTCAAATTTTCCTTTCTGATAATTCAGGATATATGGATTGCATAAAAATGACAGTTACACATACAGAAGTTTGCTAGGCAAAGAGCCCAAGAACCTTTGAACCAAGGGACAGAAATAAAGACACTATGTCAAGAAGTGACTGTACAAGGTGGCTGAGGAAAGCAAGTAAAAGTTTGATAAATCTAGGAGCCAGTCTTAGGAACCAGTGATAATGCAGGAGATGTGCTGGAGAGAATGAAAGTGATGATGATGATATGGAGAAGGAAAAATGCTTTAAAAAACTTTTGTTCTGGGTCAGAGATTAAATTGGTTTCCTTTTTCCAAAGTATTGTGAAAGGCTGAGGTTGTTGGGTCTGGAACAGGAATTGAAGAAGAATCTTAGTCTTGATACCTGTTCTCCAAAAGGAAAAGATGGCAAGGCACCAGAAAAAAAGTGCCATTACACAGAATTTACAGGAAGATATAGTTTATCATTATTGTTCTATGAATAACAAAGTACACCCAGAAAATACCTACAAAATGACCCAAACAGGTTGGTCCTAAATCAGTGTTTCTTGCAATTCTTTACAGAAATTAGATAGCTTGTAAACATTCCTCTGGCAGCCCTGCAAAGTCAGGAGTGCAGATAATGTATTTTTTATGAGAGTTAAAATATTCATAGATAGCATCTGAGGTGGTGGAGACAGCAGACTGCTTTCACCTGGGAAACCTGCCAGATGGACAGGTTAAAAGCCCAGGCCACCATCAGGTGCCAGGGAGGCTGCCCTTGCTGGGGCTGCTGTCAGCCCTGGGTGTGCTGCTGGCACACCTTGCCTTGCCCTGTCTTGCCCTGCCTTGCCCTGCCTTGCCCTGCCTAGCCTTGCCCAGCCCAGCCCAGCCTTGCCCAGCCCAGCCTTGCCCAGCCCAGCCCTGCCTTGCCCTGCCTTGCCCAGCCCAGCCCAGCCTTGCCCAGCCCTGCCAGCCCTTCCTGTCTGGGCTCAGAGCCCTGGGCTGGATTCATCTGCACCTTCTTGACATCCAGCCTAGCAGTGTGTGTGCTTCACAGGCTTCATCTACATTGAATTTTTTGTCCTGAGTTTGAGGCTGTCATGTGGAGGAAGCAAATTCTGGACGATGGGATGTGGCAAGAAATCTTTTGTTTAACTTTGATTCTAGGCAAGATAAGTATTTTGGGTTTTAAACCAACCCTTCAGGATTTTCTGCCTTTTGTAATGTCCTTCACCATAGAAGTTTTTGTTACTCTGAAATTAATTCAGTTTTTGAGCTTAAAAATGCACACAATTTTGGTGTGAGTTGTCATCTAGCTCTCTAGCTAGCAAATGCTTTAACTCAAGGGATTATTCTAAATATGAAGTTTTTTTCCTTAGCATCAGTTTCTGGTGGCTGGGTATATTGTTGTTGATTAATTGGATAGCATGTAGGAGTCTGGGACAAAAATGCACATATTTTAGAAGGAAAACACAGATTTAAACCTAGTTCCCCATGCCATGGCATAGATTCAAACAGCTGTTTTTATCTGTTCTTTGGCAGTACAAATAAGGAGGAATTCAGAAAGCAGCACCTGTGTATATTAGAGAATCTATTCCTTTTTGGTACAATGCTACATAAATAAATTATTGTCTAATGCTGGTTAATATTTTTGTTAGTCTCTTGTCATGCTCCAACAAAGAAGTTGCTGGTGGCAGTTTTCTAAGGGGGTGCCTTGGAGTGGGGTTTCTTTGAAGTGAATTAAAAAGAAATTTAGAACTCTCTCCAGAAGTCTAATTTTCTATATTGGTGGAGTAGAGATGAAGTAATTTTGTTATTTTTTTTCTGTAAGAGGTTTTGCTAAGACAAGCCATTTTTCAGTGTCACACATTATCAAGGAACTGAAATGTGCTCTGTAGTTCAGTTCCATGGGTTAAAACTGCTATGGGGCACCAGCCAGTCCTTTCCTACACTCTTGTTTACTTAAAAACCTTTCTGTAACCCTATGTACCCATGAATGTAATCCTTTGTACCCCAATTCAGGGATATTCCTGAATGACCTTCAAGGAAAATAATGGTATTGACCTAAGCAAAGAGCTGTACTGATAATATTCCCCTGTATTATAGGGATAAAGGTCTTCAAAATGAAACCATGCAAGGAGAGTGTAGGATTCTCTTTGCCATGATTTTAATCAAATGATTGCTTTCAATTTTGTGTGATTTGATATTTTGTCCATAATAAATGGTATTAGGCCAATGTAAATAAAATAATTGCTGAGAGGAGGTTGTATTTGACTAGACAATGCATGTATGATTAAAGTCCAACTTTCTGTTACATTTTCTTTTAGACATTAGTTCTAAATAGATTTTTTTCTAATTTATTTTTGTTTTAATTAGTATAACCTAATCTCTCATTCATGTACAGTGTCATATAAATAAGGTGGACTAACCCTGTGAAAGACTGAAAAATTGTTGAAGAATAGCCCAGTGTCAAATGAATTCCTCTTTTTTAAGACTAGTTATTGTTGAAGGGAGTGGTTTCTGGTAGCTCTATTGAATACAAATTGCAAAAAAAGCTACAAGCTACAGATACTGATCTTAACTTTCAAAGCAGGGATTCAGTGTTCCGGAAAGTCACTGGAATAGCAATTCTACAGGCTTTATTGCACAACCTGATTTAAAATCGGAGCCAGCCTTTCAAGTTTTTCCTCTTTGTTGTGCCTCTTTCTAAATAAAGTTGAAGGAAAGACTCAAGTATGAGAATAGCTGTTTCTCATTCTTATCCAATTATTGGCCTTTGGGGCAATGCAAGCACACTGGTTTCAGGTACAAATAATTTCAGTCTGCAGGGGTGTGTGTGTGATTGACCCAACTCACAGCTTCCTTAATGTCCTGGTAACCAAATTCCTTTAATCAATGTCATCTAGATTTGTACTGATGGTTTAGCTGTCAAACTTCCCAGTCCCTTTAGTCCCTTGAAGAAATTCTTGCTTAAGAAGAGTAAGCACTTACCATTCAAAAGCACACTTCTTGGAGAAATTTTTCTCAGAGTGACATTAGACTATTATGGAAAATGTAGAAAGTTGCAGCAAAGCAAACATTAAGCTCACGGTATAGAATGACAAGATGGATAATTTATATATACATGTATGTGTGTTTTTAAAAATCTGTTTCTGGTGTATCACTGGAATCTGCAAAGCTGCTATTGCAGTTATGTGTCTTATGACATGTCTTCATTGGAGACAATGTTGTAACTATGCTGGTTTGGTCTGGTTTGTTCATTAAAAGGAATTCACTGACTTGGACACATAATTTTAAGTTTAGCTATCAATGAATGGCTCAAAAGCCACTGTGGTAGAGCAAGAGGCATCTTGTGCTTGTACTTTGGTTTTGAAGAGCAGGAGACTTTCTTGGAGATTTACCATTGCTTTCTGTGGTTCCTGCCTCACTCTGTGGTGATGTTCCTGTGGCTGAGTTATTCATTGAGACAAAGGGCACACACATCACCCATGCCTGTTCATGGGGCAGCTGCAATGTTCTCAGTCTGTTTCTCTTTGAGTTTCCATAGTGTTTTGTGTGTGTAAATTGACAGGAAGTGCTGTTTCTGGAAGATACCACAGTTACATAATACTTTGATATATAGTGCTCTTTAAAATGAACGTGGGAATTTTAGCTTCAAAACAAGAAAGAAATGTGAAAGCTTTATCCTTTCACCCTTTTGCATGTGCAGATAGTTGTATGCTGTATTTCTTATGAAGGTAGAAAGAAGATACTTGAAAAAAAGAGAAGAGGTCTTTGGAATAAATATCTTAATCAGTTTTATTCCTCAGACTGATTAATTTCTCTTTGGTGGTGGTGTTCATGCCACTGCACATCTGCTGCTGTTCTGATCAGGACACCTTTCAAAGCTCAAAATACTTCATTCAGTGTTGAGCCAACGAGTTAAGTGAAAATGGTTCAGAGAGTGAAAGAAAGATGATGTCACTGTGTTCAACCCTCTGTTTACTTTTATTTATTTGTATCTTTGCTTATGTGTAACCATTTTTTGTGTGTCTGTATTTATATATTCTTTAAAGAAGGACAAGTAGTAGATATCAATGTATATTGATACTATCAATATATATTTTTAGTAATACATATGCTTATGCTCAAGTAGGGAAGCTCATCATTAGTATCAAAATTTGGTCTAATCAGAATTTAAACCTCTAGCACTTAAGGCAGGTATAGGGTGAAATATTTTCCTGTTGGATTCTAGATCTTTCTCTCCTGGCAATTGACTTCTAAATACTGGTATTTGATGGTATCAGTCCATTAAAAACCCCAAATAGTAAGATCTTCACACATACAATTTTACTCATAGGACTTATAAGTTCTTTGTACTGAAAAGATTCAGGAGTGTCCAAAGGAAATTGATCACCCAAAGTCAAGGACACCATCATTCTTCCCTCAGTCTGATGGATAAATTTTCATGAGGGACCTGTGGGAGTTCCTCTAGATCCCCCTCCAACGTGTCATTACATTAAGTAACTAATCTTGCTTAATGTAGGAGTATCAGTGTTTTTTTATGTGACCCGTCAGGATGAAGTTCACAGCTGCTAAAGATATATCTTGCAAGATCAGGCCCTTTACTAGTGCTAGGTGAGTCATAGAAATCATAAAAAAATTAGTGTGCTACTTAGGTTAGTTCTACCTGGAATGGAGTGTAGGCTGTCTCTCTTTTCACAGGACTTGGAAGCACAACTGTGCCTAATATTTGTCTCAGAAGTCCCATTTATGAGTAATTCCTTTTTACTGATCAGGCAGTCTGGCATGTACAAGCACTTGGTGTCTATCCACCCACACTTTGCCCTTTCTGTCTTCATCTGAAATATTCCACTCTGGGGCTCAGTAATACCAATTTGATGAACAAATGATATGCTACAAGAGGGAAAATATAATATGAAGTAATTGAGTTGGTTGCTGCTGCTTTCCAAGTGCCTGAGCTCTTAGAACAACTCATAAAACCAGAGATTTTCAGTTTTCTTTTAACATTTCCCAGCTCTTTATATTAAACTATATGAATTCTTACTCAAAGTGTTGGTGTGGTAAAACCTTTTATTCCATTGAAGGAGGAAAATGGGAAAGGTATTACCAGTATATTATTAAAAATACAGACACACCTGGCTTTTTCTATCATTCTTCCATGTTCACAGTACTGTTAATCATAACTTATATGTGTCCATTTTTTGAAGGCTTAAAATATACTTTTTATTTTCCTGGCAATTACAAAAGCCTGAAAGCCCCCATGGCATTAGATAGACTCTGAGTGTGCACTGAGATTTCCCTCTGCCTCAGGTGCATGCCACTTGACTTTAGGTAGGATGCAGTGACCTAGAACACCAGTCAGGATAAAATGTGGTTGTTGTTATTAAGAGTGATAATTACAGCATGGCTATACTGTCTAGCTTGGGTCTACAAATCTGTCTTCTGTGATTTTTCAGTGACATAAAAACCACTTTTTCTGTTCTATGATCTTTTTCCACTGAGTTTCCTGGTGCTGCATGTACAGAAGCTTAAAGATTTTATGGCAGGAGAAGGAAGAAGTCCTTCAAGTTCAGGATAGGCTTTGCTATGTGTTAGGTTCCTGTGGTGAAAACTGACCTTTTTTGAGCTTAGTAGTTTACTGGAGTCTCTAATGGGATTAGAAAGGAAATTGGGAGATAGAAGGGAGGTCTGAGGTGACCGAGGGAGGCATGTCTTGGTACAATGAAAAATTCAAAGTATACCAGCTCCACGACTAAGAATGAGATGGATGCTAGGAAAGTCAGTGAGGAACAGGTTACTTCAATCAAAATGGAAAATGAGCCTGGGTTAGAGGAGATGTCAGAGAGAGAGATGAGGTAATTTATGATATGGGTGAGATAGAGCATTATGCATTTTGAGTTATTGAAAACAGCTTCCCAAATGATTCCTGACCTCCCATCTTCTTTCTCTTCCTTCTTATCTCTTCTCAAGTAATGCTGCTTGCTTAGCTGTTTTCTTAGACCTCTTTCTTTCAGAATATTCCAGCATTCCCTAATTCTGTTAGTGCCTTTTGAATGAATTAGGGTTGGTGCTCTAAGGCACTGGGAAAACCCAGTTAAAAAAAAAAAAGCCAAAACAACAACGACAAAAACAAAACAAACAAACAAAAAAATCAAACAAACAAACAAAAAAAAAAACCAAAAACGAAAACAACTTGACTTCTTTTTTATGGAATACTTCTTTCTAGATCAAAAGAAATTTATTTTCCATGGGAGGTTAAAATCCTGCATTCAATATACCTGTACAGTCCTGGTGATTACAGCTGCTTTTCACATAGTGTTCTGAAAGGAGAATTTGTCCCTGCAATTTTGAAGCTGAGAGGAGTAGAATTAAGACTTTGCCTAATTAGTGCTACCTTTCAAAGGTCTATTTTAAGCTGTCTTCCTTCAGCCTGAACCATGTGGTAGTTTCCAAAAATGTAATTTAATCATATCTGATTGCTTGCTGGAATCTGCAATTAACTTAGGTGCAAGGGAATTAACAGTATTTGCCAGGTGCTTCATAATTTACCAGGAGCTGCCTATGCCACATATATGTTAAGTGTGTTGTTGGCTGTTTAAATTTATTGGCTAAGATATTTTAAGCTTGTGATTGAGCAATTTTTATTGCTTCCTTCCATTTCTATTCCTAGGATGACTCAGATATGAAATACCATGTAATTATATTCTGTATACTATTAAACTATCCCTTGTAATTATGCCACATTGTAGTTGTTCTTTTGAAATATTAGAAGCTACCTATCTAGGAAGTTATTTTTGGGATGCAATTGGTTGCTAGGGTGAAGATTAATTTTCTAATAATTCTAAACTTCAAGTAATTCTCCAATTCTAGAATTTTTGAATAAAAAAACTTAATCTCATTTTAAAAAAGTAGTTCTCATCTTAGAAATCCTCTGAAATCCAATTCCATCAAAAAAGGGTAGAAATGGTTTTAGAAAATTTATTTTTCTGTAAGACTACATTTATGTCTTGTTTGAGAGTCAGTTTTTGCATCAGTTGTGTAAATAAAAATGGGAAGAGAATGGAAAAACTGGCCATCTGCCTGTAGGGAAATACTTTACTTTGTATTTGGAGTGCATTTCTGAGACCCAGATTAGTACTCCAATCCTTCTCTGAAGCCCTCTAGCATTATAAATTTCAGAATTGCAGGACAATCTCAGGAGACTTTCACACAGGCTTTGTACTTCATTTTAGTTCTAGAGTTTCATGAAGGTTGAATTTTGTACAAAAGTAAACCTCAGCTTAGTTCTTGGTTCAGAATTCATGATTGTTACAGGTTTTCATACCTCACAACCTGGAAGAAGTTTCTGCTGTCCGACATCTCTCTGTCAGATTTGGAAAGGTGCACACTCATTAGTATCTGAGATTCCCTGGAAAATTACTGTGAAAACGAATTGTGAAGATAAATATTTTAACTGGAATACTTGCTCAAACATAGCAGCAACTCTGAGATTTAGAAGTCCATATGTACCAGGAGGTTATCAGGAACTGTGGCTTCAGACCATCACTGGGTTGGAAGATAATCACAATAAGCCCAGCAAGAAAGAGAAAATCACTCTTGCCTCGTGATTTCATCACTCAAGATGATGCAACTTGACTTTCCCCAGTACAGAGCAGCAAGTGTGTGCCAGAAGCAAAACAACGTGGGGATCTGCAGCGAGTTCTGCACGTCTCCTGTTACCTGTTATTTACACTGAAACAGGGAGGAAAATTGCTCAGTCCATTTACAGCTCTTTTCTTACTGCTTATAGAACTCATGAATACTGTTTTCACTGAAAAGGCTGTGCAGATCTTACATTTCCCAAGGAATAATGCATTCCCATAAAGCTGTCACAGATTCTTAAAAAGCAAAAGATAAGGGGAAAACAGCATCAACCCAGCAGATCTGACAGTTTATCATTGTCTGAACGAATTGCAATTGATGTAACCATATCAGAGACTTGCAGGTGTTTAGATTTTAAGATGACATTTGAGACTGTAAAAGTAGGATTTGTAGCAACAGCCTTGATAAATATAATCCTGTCTGCAGCTCTGTGTGCCCCCCATACTGCTGGGGCTTTAGAAGAGGAGAAAAAGTTCATTTATAACCACATACAAGGCAGTTAACAGAAGTTACTGAAAGCTTTTTTGAAACTGTGAGCTGCCAAAACCAGCTGACTCCTCTAGCCAAAAAAGACTGCCAAGTGATTTGCACGAAGTGTGTGTGAAGCTCCAGAAAGACCAATCTAGAGAATTGCCTTTAAGTATTTTGGGTTTGGGTTTTTTTCTTTTCTGGTAAAATCTACACACTTAAGGGAACAATTGTCCATGGAAACCAGTTTCCTCTCCAGTTTACAGTCTGGACAAGCCTGATCCTGCCTGCTGAAGTGACCCTGAAGAGTGGAGAGCAGGATATTGTACAGTACATCCTAGTGTTTATAGCTGGTTTTAGACACTTGGCACACTACTGCTCTGCTCGTGGAGAAGCAGGAGGAGCAGCTATTCCCACATTTGCCCCTGAGCTTTCTTCCCACTCTGCTGATTTCTACCTGGTTTTGCCTTTCTGCTTTAACTTTGTCTGTTCTCTCCTATTTTTCTTCTTTCAAACCTTTATATAACTATATGTTGTTTTCTTTCTTCTTTTTCATTTCAGTACTTTGTATAATTCTGATTATTATTGCTAGATCACTAAAATGGGCTTCTTTCCTGTCTTGCAGAGTCAGTCTGTTTGGAGAGGTTGCCTGTGATGAGTGGTTTCCAGAAGCACTGACGTGATGGAGTCATGGAACAATCAATGAAAGTTAACTGTCCAGAGGTAATTAAAAACCTCTGTGTTACTTTATTACCATGAAAGCCAAGTCCCTGCCAAGGTTTGTCTTGTTAAGAAGATGCCAAGTCTCAAGGAGATGGTTCAGTAGTACAAGTCATGCATTAGTAGACTGCTGAGCAGAATGTAAAGGATCCTGAAAACAGACAATAGTTAATGCCTTTCTTGAAGTAGAACTGGAAGGCAGTGATCCTTTGTGCATGCAAAATACTGGAGAAATCATCTTGCAATGATGATTCAATAAAACTTTTTAGATTTGAAGATCCCAAACTGATGTTTATACATAGGAAAAATTTGCCTCAGGCAGTTTGCAGAGGCCTGAGCCACTTAAAAAAACCCAAAAAGTTGATTTGCCAAGAGAAAGAAATACCACTCAGTATGTCAGGAAAAAAACTAAATGCTATACATAGTAAAAATGGTATAAGTTGGGGTTTCTTTCTGGGTTGTTTTTGCTGGGTTTTTTAAATGCTTTTGTTAAGACTTTGAATTCAGCTGGGTTTGCAGAAGTGTTGGTGCAGAGGTTTTGCTCAGCCTGTGCAATAAAGAATGAGTTGGCATTGTTAGAGCCCTGCAGGTGGTTGAATATACCAGGAAATACATATTTCACTGAAAACTTGGAATTCAGGCTTTCCTGTGAGTTATCACAAATATGGAGCAAGTACCTTTGTGTGCTGATACAGGGTTTTCAGTGTGTTTCAGAAAACTCGTTGCCATTTATTGCTTGAGCTGAGTCTGAGGAGACTTATCACCATCCTTTAATCTTTTTGCAGATTTTCAGAAAAGCTCTTAATATACTGCTTCATGTTAGAAGTTGTCAGCACCATTGGCAAGCACTAAAGATGAACATGAAGGAGTTGTACTTTTCTGGATGTGATTAATTCTGGCATAGCACTTGTTCCCATGGCTGAGGCCTGTGTGCACTGCTGTTCTTGTCAGGTTCGTTATGTGTGTTTTCTCTTTCCAAGGTATTATGTCTTCGCTGTGAAACATTCACTCAGACTCAGATTTGGCAAACAGAGTCTGAATCTAGCAGCATGTTGGTTTCCAGGAAGAAATAATTTGTTCCCTTGGAGGGAGGGAAGGGATTTGGATTTTAAAATGCTTCATTGTATTTTATAACACAGAACTTGCTTTACATTTCTGTATATAATATTTCTCGAGCAGTTGCTTAGGAGTGACCTTGATGATCACTGAGTAAATTATAACATATTATGTGAAATTTCAAGTTCTGTTCCTAAATGTTAAATTCTAAAAAAGTAATAATAGCTCAGAAGTCAAGATACTCTTAACATGACTGTTTACAAAATGTTTTTTTTTTTCCTCCAGCCTAGAGCAGTATTTAATGAGTGGATTTTTCAAGTATATTTCACCTCTAATACGTCTGGAAATTTTACCGTGGCTAAGGAAAGTAAGGAGAGACACAGGTATTGTGTGTAATCTCCCATTTTTCCTGAGAGAGACTTAACAAGAAACAGAAGTGGCTTAAAGATCTTCTAAATTAGATACTATTTATAGAGACAGAATTTCCTATATGGGGTTGAACTGAAGGTTCACCTAGTTCACTCTTCTGTTTCTAACAGAGGCTACATAGAAAAGAGCTAAAGAATCTTACATTATTTTATTTCTCATCTCAATTTGCTAAATAAGCACAGAGCTTGTTATGGGTATGATGCAAACATGAAGATGTATTAGTATTCAATACTTGTGCTAACAGTCTCCTGTCTGATATTTTCATGGTACATAAAGTGAACAACTTCTAAATATCAATACATTTTTATTGCTGGGACTAAAAAAGACATAATCCTTAAAACATTGAGTGATCTGTGATAACTCTTGAGGAAAGTGAGTATAACTCCTTTATATTTGCATTGCAGCATAATCAAATAATTTATAGACAGTTGTCTTTCAGCTTCTGTAATGCCTTCAAACAAATGCATGCTTTAATTATCTGCAAAGCCAACATCCATCATGGCCAGGGCAGATTTGTGGTAAAATGAGGCCAGTTTAGTAATGAACTTGAAGGCTATAGGGATGTTTTTCAGCAGTGTCTACCTATTGCTTCAATATACCGGTCCATACTTCTCCTTTTTATTTTGGGCATAATTTATTTTGCTTTACATAATGCTGACATTCTGGGAAATTTTGCCTTCATGAAGAACCTTTAAATGATAATAATGTATAGTTAAGTATGGGCTTTGGCAGTTTAAGAAATAAAATATTCCTCCTTAAAAGCACATTTACATTACGACTTCATATTTTGTTGATTCCAGCACACTTTTGATTTAACACAGGTGAAGGATATGAAGTACACGGCCCAGGAGTCTGAAATTGTGCTTACTCCCAGATTAGATCAGGGAGAGATTGGAGCAGTGATGCCCTGTCATTTCTTTCTTGTCATAAGAATTAGGACTTAGGAACAGCTGTCTATTTTTGTCTGCATTTTTGCTGCTCTGAAGCTGCCACCTCAGATGTCTGTTTTAGGGTGAATGACTATCACTGTTAGGCCTGAGGTGAAACCAGTTTCACAGAAAGTAGATTGATAAGTATATTTTTATAGTAGAATCAGTTTGAAATGAAAGTAATCTGTCTGTTTCTTGAGCTATAATTTTATCTACTGGTGAATAAGGAATTGCATATTGCAGTAGCTCTTAAATCTGTGTAAGTTGAGCTACAGACTTCAAGCCAACAGGATTGGGGTTTTAACATTATTATTAGATGATTATATTTATCAGTATGATGAGTTCTGGACTGTGTTATTCCAGTTGAATACAATCTTCTGAAAGTTAAGTGTTTGAGTATGAGTTTCTCGAAGCCACTGGAATGTGGCTTTCAGCCAATGTATTTGTAATATGGTTATTTGTTAAGAGAAAACACAATTGTACATTTTAATCTTCTGTACTGCCAGTACTGAAGGAAACCTTCCTCATCTTTTTTGCTCAGTGAGATAATGTGGCTGATAACCTTTGTATAGTTCAGGGACTTACTTCATTGCTTTCTAATAGAGTTTCTGGAGACTATAGATTTAGATTACATTGTGGAATGGCCATAGGACCTCAGGGAAATATGCTCTCATTAATGGACTTGTTAATGATTATCATTGGAGAGGCTCTAATAGTATCAGATGTAAATGTTGTCACAGCCGTCCATCTTTATCATGCAGAAATGGAGATGCATCATTAATTCTCACAGAGATTCTCAGATCCTCAGAGCTGTGCACATTGATGCAGGATGATCGTGTCTGAAGGAAATTAAAAGCTGTGCCTTATCCATTTAATATTTCAGATTTCTATTTCCAATTAATATGGTCTAAGAGATAAGAGGAATTGAACCACAGCAGAACTATGGGTTATTCAGAAGAGATCAGATGCAGATTATGCCTCTGTCAGTTCCAGCTTCATTCTGCTCATTGCATTCTTTCTGAAAGGGATGAGAAAATGCAAACTTATATCAGTGAAGTCTCACAGCTGAAAAGTTAAGAACATATATCCTATGCAAGCACAAAAAAATTATGCCAAAATAGAATAGTTTACAGAATCCAGAAAAATTTCTAAACCATTTTTGGCCTTTTTTCCTTTATTACAGTTTCCTTTATTAAATAGTGCCTTTTTCTTTATCATTGCTTTGATGGGTGTATTCATAATGCCTTGAGTGCAACAAATTATAATCTATCTCGAATTTGTAGCTTTAGACCCTCTACATTAATAACCTGTTTGATAATTAATTGCTGAAATGTGAGAATTTGATTACGAGTATTTGGTTTGGAATTTTGGGGTAGACTCAGGGGGTTTTTTGGTAGGAAACACACCAGATTATTTCTTTGTAACCCTCAGACATATTAGTGTTTTCAGAAAAAATAAGAAATGCAATTTTTCTGTATGCAAATCCAAAGGTAAGCTTTTAAAAATAGTAGTGGATTTATAACCCTATTGTCACTTGTTTTGGAAATAGTGGCTGGGTACTAAGATAGAATCAAAAAGTGGCTTTTCAATGGCCTGTTCTGATATCAGACTGTGTCCTGCTGGGTGGGTCCCTAAATGCAAGGGAGAGGGAAGTAAAAGAGCAGATATTACAAGTGATGGTGGTGGTAACTTCTCCTAAAAGCAGGACAAAGTAAGAGTAGATAAGGGTCACTTCTGCTGAATTGTAACCAGTTGTGGAGTTGTGGATGAAAGAGTTCAATTCCAAACTTGCCAAGGACAAGTGTACAAGGTGTAAAAGAATTTTTCCCTGCAAGGTGAATGGGATATCCCTAATGAGAGATAAACAAAGTTAACCAAGGATGGAGACATTATTTTAGCTCAGTGAAGAATCAAACAAACTGTGAATGAAGTACATCAGACTGGGGATAGCTCTGACAGGAGCACATGGAATAGTGAAAACATGAACAACACACTACTGGAATGGGAGGTCCAGAGATTCTCTTGAGTCCACCCAATGATGTTCCCAAGTGGGGGAAATTTTAAGAATATATTTTGCACCTATCTCTGAAGTGTAAAGCAGCTCCAGCATTAATCTGCTGCAAACTATGAAACAGACAATGTTAGTGAAATGCATGAGAGGAGAATTTTTGAAAGGAGTAAATTGTAAGGTCCACGTCTGGAGGATGCTATCTGTATCCAACTGGCTTGTGCTGTCATGGGTGCAGATGGAAGACTGTGGAAAGTAAGGTCTTGCAGGGCTGGAAAAGATGTAAAAATGAGTATTAACAAAGGAAATTTACATCAGACACTTCTTTTATGTCGGACAGCAGCAAGGGAAGTCATGTGTGAAATCAGACCTTAATGCAGCTGTGGTGCAGAATTCCCTGTCGATGCTCCCAGCAGGCAGGGAGGAGACAGAGCTGGGACTGTCGTGCTGGGTCAGGCAGGGCCAGGGAGAGGTGCCACAGTTCCACTGCTTGCTGCTCACACAGGGAGCAGCAGAAGCTGAAACACAGAGCTCTTAAGTAAGGCTTCGGTACTTCTAGCTCCACGAGAGGCAGAAATCCTGTAAAAACTTTATTTCTAGTATTTTCTGCTCACACTGATGTTCACTTGAGTCTCACACAGCTTTTTAATTATTGATAAACCTATGAAATGAAGGTTTCTAATTATTCATCTCCAGTGAACAAGTGTGAACCTCTGCTATTAGTCCAGTGCTGCTATAAAATGTAATTTTATTAAATTTCTGCTGTGAGTCAAGAGAGGGATCGGTGCACTTTTTCCAAATATTCCTCTGGCATAATTCTTGCTGCAGCACATTTTGCTCGTTTTTGAATCCCCAGACTGAAAAATAATGCTCACTTGGTTTCTCTCAGCTGTTTGGGCATTGTCTCTTGTAGGGGGCTGCCAAGCCTTGCAGGTGTTTGACAATGTGGAGTGTGTATTGTAAGGTCTGTAGCAATTACCTGGCTTGCTGTGAAATTTTGGAGGAGTGAAACATTAGCATTATTTATGCCATTTTACCTCTACTTTTCACAAAGTACTCATCTCAGAGGATGTTTCTCTTATCCAGACTCATTTGTTGTGGTTTTTGTTTTGCAGTCAGTGCAAAGTACAGAATTTGCCATCTATTCATCTCAGGCTCTTTGTCACACTTGTCACCTGCTTTTAATTTCCCCCTAGGAAGTCCCTTCCTATCCCCATTGTATGCTTCTAATTTTAATAATCTCAGTCCTTCCAGAGCTCTTTCCCCAAAGAAATATTTCACTGTACACACCACTTAGTGTGTTGATATTTCTTGTTAGTATGCAGCGTCAGGTTAGCTCCTCTAGATAACCTTGATAAATTAAAAATTGGCTTATCAATATTCAATCAACCTGGCTCATTTATCCAAATGTCTGATTTCCTTTCTGTCAGAGCTGAGCTAAAAAGGCACTGCAAAAATTAATGGAATTAAAATTGCATATTTTTCTTTGAAACAGAAATTAAAAATCAGTCTTCTGCTAATGTCACCTTAAATGCATTGGTTTATCAACAGTGAAATAACATACAGTGGTGGATATGACACAAAAAATCATTAGTTTCCAGTTGTTTGAATACAGTTGTTTGAATACAGTAAACAGTAATCAAGACTTTATTAGGAAAATTTGGGAAAGCTGGGCTTGTTCTGTCCTGTACTTTGAATAACTATTGACTCTTATTAATTCTTCTACATATTTTTAAAAATGCATAGAGGTTTATGTATTCCAGAGGGTTGGGAGACAGGTGGGAGGAGCATCCCATGGACTTACCTTGTAGCATAATGACAGCAGCATAATTTTCCAAATCAGACCTCCCTTCATCTTGTGTTTCATTGTCTTTGCAGATTAGAAATCCTCAAACACCCTCTTGAGTTTGCACCTTTACTATTCAGTAGCTCTCTGTGATTGTCCCACACAGCTGCTTTCACTGCCTGGGACCAGTCCTTGTGTCTTTTGCCCATCATTTTGGTTTTGCAATTTAAAGAATATATAACTATATAATATTTAGTTATTTGAGAGAAGTGCCTATGTGGTTCCAACTTTATATCAAAAATCTGACAACACCTCGTGTGAAAGGACAGGCTTCCAGGGGTTCACCAGGCCAGGCTTTCCAAAAGCCCCAGTGGTCTGGGGAGCCTGCACTGCAATGCAATAAATAGATCTGATTGTCAGTGGGCACGTGGGCAGCAGCATTGTCACTGAAGGGGCCTCACTTTCCTCTCTGCTTGCTTTGGTGTCCTGGCTGAAGCTCCAGGATGTCCTATGATATGTTCCTAAAATCATTGATGTGCTCATTTCTCAATGGCTTCTGAAAACACTGCACTGTCAGTCAGCAGAAGGCAAACAGAGGCCAATCTTTCACCACAATGTATAGACCTCATTAATTTATGTACAGTGTGAACCCTGAACTAATTCATCCAGTCAAAGCTTCCTGGGAGTTTATCAGCTAGGTTAATTCTCTGTGGTAGCAGCTGTGCTGGAAACAGAGGTGTTCAGCAATTCTTTGATTTGCTTCTGTGTTCAATGACCTCTAATTCTGCGGTGAAAATATATTCCTTTTTTGGGGGGGCTTCTTCTGGGGTTATTTTGTTTTGGTTTGTGGTTTTTGTGGGCGGGAGGGAAGGCTTATCCATGTTCCAAAGTCAGAAGTGCAGTTTGCTGAGCTCTACATATTGTACTTGAGTTAATCTTCACAGGTTTTGCATTAAGGCAGTTAAAATTATTTCATCTCTGCCAAATTAAAAAACCTAAGGTCAAGCAATTTCCCTTTGAATTAATTTATGCAAAATATTTAAACAAAATCCTGTGGGTTTAAGACCTTAAATTTAAAGTACTGCTTTAAAAGGAAAAATTAAAAACCAGTATTTTAAAATTATGGAAGATGACTTTTGATTGAACCCTGAAAAAATTCAAGAGTTTGCTTTGCTTTGAAGGCTCTGGACAGTTGTTGCTAATCTTAAAGGAACCAAAGAAAGTGCTTCAGACAGTGTATATGCTCTACAGAGAAAAAAATACAAAGGGGAATGCAGGCAAGGAACTGCTGTTCAAACATTGTATGTCTTCAAGTTGTTGCACTTCTATATTAGATGAATATTTGTGTGTGTTTCTTAGTGGAACTGGCAGTGCATTTTTCAAAAGTGAGCAATTGCAAAGCATATACAGTATCAGAGATGCTATTTGATAGCATCAAAATCCTGCTCTACTGGTTTTGCTATCATCTGTGGAGAAATGGAACCTAGGAATGCCCTTATGATATGGTTTTGCATGAATAACTTCTTTGTACCTTGGTCCAACCACACATTTGCCCTGGATTAAAGCTGCCAATTTGAATTCTATAAAACAATGTCTAGTTTTGTTGTTGAAGCAGTGCAGAGGAGCAGTGCCATCCTGCTGCTGATGTTGGTGTTCACCAAAAGGATTTTTAGAAGGAGAAAGAAAAAGTGTGCCCATTTCAGAGTTAATTATCTATGTTTAGAATGTCTGGTGCTTCTTTAAAGCATGAGCCCTACAAGTTTTGCACAATTAATATGTACTACATGCTCAGTATATCAGACTTCTGTGCTATGTCATTCCTGCAAGGGTGCACACTTTACATCCTTGCAGATGTGTTGTAAGATGTTCCATGCCCTCTGCTTGGTGTAATTCCTTTACTTCTACTGCAATAAGTGTTTTCTGTTCATTTTTTTTCTGTAGGGTTTGGAATTATGGAGTCAGATGGAATCAATGGAAACACCTGAAATGAGTAACAGGTGAGAAGCAGGTGCAGCCTGGGACAAGACACAGAGGATGGAAGTCAAAGACTGCTTTAAAGGTAAACAATACTTTATTGTTTGCATTACAGCAGATAAAAAAGAAAAAAGCATTTATCAGTAACAGAAGCTTGAAGTATGCAGACTGGAACAGAACTGATATGCAGATTCAGTGGGTAGGAAACTTTGGTAACCACAGTAACAGCAGGCAGCTTCAGCCTTTTGAGTTATTCATCCTTGCAACAGGAATTCAATAGAGCAGTGGTGGAATTCTTGCTTGTCCTTTGGAAAAGTCAAAACAGACCCCAAGGATGATAATGTGGAAGAAAAAACTCTGGGTTTGAATTTTAATAGAAAACCAAATTTTAATAGAGAACCCTAAGTTTCTACACAGTTACTGTCTTGTATGTACCTGGCCAAATGGCTTCCCAAGGAAGAACTGAGAGAGTAATCTTTCCTTTCATTCTGCAGATTGTTAGCTTAGCTCTGTGAAGTGCAGGTTTTCATGAGACTATACTGGAGGTTGTGCTAATTATGTGTTTCCTTTTAAGCAATGTTTGGATTTCATAGTAATTCATATTTTGAAGTCAGCCTTAATATCTGTGCTTACATTATTGGATAAGGAATGGTTTTCTGAGGCATAGAGAAGTGGCATAGCCTGTCACACCCAAGGGGCTGTCAGTGGCAAAACCCACAAAGAGAATACTCCTCTTTTTCTCCTGTCCTTTGCACAGAATTCCTTTGGGCAGCATCAGGGTGGTGGAGGGAGGGAAAAATTATGAAAAATTCTTTTTAGCCCTCTATGCACTGGACTTCAGTCCTGGAACTAGAGTACAATAATATCTTGAAAAGCAAGCTTGACCGTGAGGATGCTTACTAATGAATAAAAAATCCAAGCACAATTTTGGAATAAAATAAGGAAATGTTTTGTTTAAACACCTTTGTTCTCTGAAGTTTTCTTTTTATGGTCACAAAGATGTTGTTGCTTGAAAAAGTAATTTCTGGCTGGTGATCCAAAATGCATTCCCAGGCACATCTGGGGAAGTGTTAAGGCTGCTGGGACATTTCCTGGTCACGTCTGGAGTGGGATGGCAGTGGTGCTCCTGGCCTTCTCCTGTATCTCAGATTTCACACTGTGTCTCTCCTTGCAAAGCCCCACTCTCCCTCAGCAGAGGCTTTCCCAGCAGGAATGGGTTCCTTGGGGCAGGTTGGCAGGGTCTGTGCAGCCCTGCCAGCTGGGCTGGCTGCTGAGATGCTGAGGTTGGAGAGCCCCAGTGTGTATCTTGGAACCCCTGGGGCATGCACGGACTGTCTCTGTGTGCACAGTCCAAGTAAACCCTCACAAATATAAACTTTTAAAATACTAATGTGTAAGTAATCAAAATCCTCTTTAGACAATTAAAGTGCTATGCAGATGATGGTGGCTAGCCAGTGCTAGAAAAGATTGCTGGTGACTTTTATTTTAAAATAAGAAATCTAATAACTGGAACTTCTTGCTAGGATGAGAAAAACACTTCCGTGCCTTAATGTTGTATTGTACATAGTTTTCCACTTTAACGGTAAGAGTAGCCAAAAATCATTTAAAAAAATCTCGAATTAGCTCCAGACTTACAAGTATAAATACATATGCTAGTTAGCCTTTAGAAAATAGCCATTTGTGTTAAATTCATCAAGAATTTCTCATTAAAACTGAGCACACATGAATTAGTCTGACAGGGAAGAACTGCTGGAGCATTTGCTTGGATTTTACTCTGCATGTTCCCAGCCTTTGTCTTCACTGCAAGTGCTGCTGGCAGCTATTTCACCCAGCCTAGCCACAGCCTTGGAGCCCTGAGTGATATGCTTAACAGATGATGAATTATGAGAACTTGAACTGTGGCTGGTGGTTGAGGTCCCACTGCATTAGTACTTTGATTCTCAGCTGAGTTTGAATATTATGCACAGACCCCATCAGGTTGGCTTGGCTGGGCTTGAACCCTATATTAAAATTAAGTCTGAGGTATCTGTGATTGGATGGGAGTTCATTTATAGAAGATATAGATGTGTACATCTTTTGCTATGCTGCAATGAAAGAAGGCTGAATAAAGATGTGAGTAAGCAGCTCATCAAAATTGTTCACAAAAGTGATGACAGATTCAGCTTGTGAGGCTGAAGCATTTTCATTATGGGGTGTCAGAGTAACCCTGAAACAAGATGCTGCTTTAATTTTTTCTGTTGACACTAGAAAAATCTCTCAAAAAATCTACAAGTGCTTTTTCTTCTCAAAGCACACATTCTGAAAGGAGAGGTGAAGGTGATTGAGGAGAATGCTAAAATATGAATAGAACTTATAATTATAGCACCCACTATTCTGTTAAAGCAAAGTTCTCTGTATTACCATGAATTTCTAAGCTTTCTTCAGGAGCTGCAATGCTGAGGCTAATTTATTGTTAGCTTTGTTGTAAAATGCTTTAGATAATGAGTTTAATTATTTGATTAACTGAGTTGTCTTCGTGTTGAGTCATCCAAAATTTGGGTAGTGACCTGCCTACTATATTTGTCGGTTTGCCTTCATGAGAAATTCAGTTCTTTTTTTAGGTAAGTGTGCAAAGTGTTAGAAAAACTTATAGCATGGAACAAATACTCTATTCTGTGTATCTTTCATCTGGTTAAATTTCCTTAGCATTGGCTAATACACATTATTCTCCACACTTTCCTCTAAAGCTTAAATAAATTGAGTGAGGCTTTGTTATTACTCCCTGGTTCATTATCACCCAGGCTCAGCTTGATCAAGTCACAAGTGATGGGCAGGGTAAGCTAGAAAAGAAGATATGCACAAAAAAAGAAATAATGCCTTAAAAATGCTCATTGGAACACATAGAAATAAATTATATTACAAAGAATATTTTGCTTCCCAACCTGTGGATATTGCATTAAGCTCCTACTTTGTTTCCAAGTCTATTTATAGTTCCTAGATTATGTGAAATCCTTATGAAATTGTTTAGTACCCATGGTTACCAAACACGTTTCACAAACTAACACAATTCTAATGCTCTGATATATCAGCAGGATTTTTCTCTTTTCCTAGCAGTAGGTTTCTGGGAGAAATCCTCAGAGGTATAGATAATAAAATCTAAATATGTTTCCTGCATTTGCAATAAGCTGTATTTAACATTACCGTTTCTGCATGGCTTTACTTTCAGCATGGTATTGTGGCACTTTGGAAGAATAAATAGTCTTGACCTGCCTTGTATTCCAATGAAATGTGTCAGTCTTTAGGACATGCCATTTCTAAAGAGATGACAGCTGAAAAACCTTCCTACCTAAATCTAAACAGCTCCTAAACCACATAATACTTCCTTTTTACTGTCCTCTTCTGTTACAAATGTAAACAGACAGCAGCAAGTGTTGCAGCTGTAACAATTCTAGCGTTAGAGGTCCTGTGATATTTTCTCATTGTGGTAGGACTCACACATTTTTTAATGTTTTGTTCTTTTCATCTGATGATTCAGGAAACGTGTGAAATTGAGGCAGGGTTGCTGTGTCTTACGGGTTCTCTGTGATATAAATACAGGACTTATTCACCAAAGACTTTTACAGCTATGAATGATACCCTGTGAAGGGAAGAAACTGGCACAATCGACATAATACAGTGAAACTAAAGTTATTGCTCACTCCTGTTACTTTTTTTTCCCCTTTTTAGTTCAATAAGCCATTCTTTGCTTTTAATTTTGTCCCTCTCCCATTCTGACACCTCTGATATGTATCTCACATACAAGAATCGCATGGTGCGAATGAGCTATAACAGAAAAAAAAATAATAATTGCAAACTGTCTTATTTACTCCTTTGCTGTTTTCCTCTAACAACCCCTTCATAGCCCTTTGTATGTATGTAACTAAATCAAGTAGCAAAAGCCACCATGACACCCACATGTGGCAGTCACTAGCAGGAGCAGGCTGATTGCCATCAGAAGTGGGTGATGTTTCAGCACTAATGGGCCATTACAATGAGAGGGCATCACAGACTCAGCACTTCTTTCCTGCAATAATGTCATCCTGGGCGTCTTCTGCTTTTCCCACTGACAACAGCTTGAAATATAATCTCAGCTAAACCAGGTAATCCACCTGATCAGGATCTGCTCACTAAGGGAAAACAGCTGGGAAAAGGAAGCATTTGGAATAGTGTAAGTATTTCAGAAGTATGTTAAATCATTTAAGGCTTGTATAGTTTTTTGCTCCACTCATGCTACTTGTTTGTTAAATAAAAGCTTACAGGAATCCATTCAATTCACAGGAGAGCTACAAAACTGATGTTTGTATCCATTCCTGTGAACTGTTTATTATATTCTTGCAATTCATCTCCTTCTTCAGATCTGTCTGTTAGCTAATCAACACAATAGTTGGAAACATATGTGAACTGCTGGTTGCTCAAAGCAGATTTTGGAAGGGGGGAAAGTAAATAGTTATCATGGAGCTTTATTTCTAGAACATGGATCATAGCTGCATTCTATCATTCTCTCATAAGCAGTACACAGAGATTGGTAGGTGCAGTGGGTTTATTTTTCAGTGGATAAAAAACCAAAATTCTGTTCCATTCTGTGCTGCTGTTAGTGACTGGGAGACTGAAGTAAGCAGAGAGAGGATCATTGCTGCTTCTGGCCCTGGCCTGGCTGTTTTCACAGCCTGCCAGATGCTCTGCCTCACCTGCAGCAGCAGCTCCTCCTCTCCTCCACCTTGCATCCTGGGCTTGGACCCAGGAGAGTTATTTTGCAAGGGCTCGTGCAGAGTGCCTTCCCATCAGGGGATGACTAAACAAAGACAGACTATGTGAGTTGCTTAGGAAGGCAGAGACTGTTTGTTTATGTCCTGTGAAACACATTATACCTGGAATAAAGAGAATTT
Organism: Buphagus erythrorhynchus; assembly: GCA_013400855.1. NCBI lineage: Eukaryota > Metazoa > Chordata > Aves > Passeriformes > Sturnidae > Buphagus > Buphagus erythrorhynchus. The sequence continues at coordinate 35,290 of VZTT01004839.1, read as the reverse complement.
TCCCTACTCTTTTTAGCCTGCCTCTGAAGCTTGAACAAACTTGGCATAGCTAGAGCATGGAAAGTCTGCCTGTGGGAGGAAGATATCAGATATCTTGAGATCCAGGATGCCAGTGGCTGTGAGCCTCACTCTGCATTTAATTCCTGCCTTGGGAACAGGCTGTGAGAGCAGACCAGAAGTTGGCAGAGTGGAATGACTAAGCAGAAAGCAGGCAGCTGCTCAGAAAGTCAAAGTGGGGATGTTCAAGTTACGGTGTGGTTGCACTGCATTCCTCACCCAGCCACGGAGGAGCTCTGATGTGAGAACCGTGAAGCCAGGACTGAGGAACTGGCACCCACCAAGGCTGAAAAAGGATCTGTGGCCAGGGTGTGGTGGGCTGCTGGAGGCAGGAGGGCTGGCTCCCTCCCCTCTTCCCCAGCTGCCATTGCTCCTTGCTACCTCTTCCTTAAGGCCTGCTTCTTCAGGAACTCCGAGTTATCCAAAACTGGAATGTGTTTGCACAAACGCTTAGGATCTGTAAATCCAGGGCCACACTAAGGTGACAGTATTTGTGATCTGAGCCTCAGAATACTGTAGACAATCTGATCTCAGCATCTGCTGTGTGAGATAATTGGTGTGTCTTGGCTGTGTGTCTGGTGTTAGGCTGAGCAGAAAGATGAGCACACTGTGCAGATTCAGGTAAAGCCAAGAACAACATTTCTGTAAATGTTGCTGGAAGTGAGTTTGTCCACAGCATGATCTTGCAAATGTGATGTCTTCCCATAAATAATGTACTCTCTTTCTTCCACATACTCTAGAGTTCCACGTAGTTTTGTTTCTTTTGTGATTTATGAGGAAAAATATCTATCATTCTGTTCACAGCCTCTAGACTCTATTCTAAATGTCACAGTCATCTGAGCCATGTGAGATCACCCCCATTGTGCACTTACATGGCCAGACTCTCTTAACAAGCATTATTGGATCTGTTTGCCTAAAATTTGGCACTACATCGAGTGTGAATTAACCTATACCTACAATCACAGAGGAGTGGAAGGAACAGCAGGAGAAACAGATACTCAAGAAAACAGAGAGCTCATTGGAAGAGAAGTGGATGATGCCCACTTTGAACATATTTGTTTTACAGTGATTTATGGTTTAATATCCATGTGCTTTCAATGCTACTTGCAAGTGAAAATAATAGTGGTTGATATGAAAGACCTATCTGTGGACTCTCAATTGTGCTGTTAGAACAGCAGAGTGTCTATGTTCATGTGCTAAAATGATCACATGAAATATTTCTTTAATTGTAAGTTTTAATTGTAAGAGTTTTCTTAATGTCACTTCCTCTTTTGTGAATTGTGGTTGACCGTGTCCAGACACTCATGAAGGCCAGTATACTTTCAAGTAATTTACCAGAAATTTGAAGCCAAGCATATTGGAATCTCAGTTGACATCCTTTTGCCTTAGCACAAACACTGAGATAACTGTGATTGGAACTGAACATTTTAGCTTCAGATTTCCATGTTCTGCAAGAGGAAGAACACCTATCTTGCTGTGATCCTAGCAATTCTTAATATCATTCTAGAGATGCTTGTGCACAGATGTAATTTCTACTGTGGTAACTGAGTTTTTGTGAATTACTTGCAAACCTCTCTGAAAATCTTGAATCTCTTTTCTTACTTTTCTGTAGTGATTATTCTCCCTCCATCTTTCTCTTCTCTCTCTTTTTTTCCTTTTTTGTTCCCCTGCCAAAGAGAAGTTCATTTTAAAGTCACATTATCCAGCGATGTACTGAGGAGGATGAATCCTAAAATACTAGTTTAAATTCACTCTACATTTTTACAGGGCTCACTGCAGAGCCCGTATACAACAAAGGAGACTTTGCGTCAGCTCTAACAGATTTCAGCTTCAGAAAACATATTGTATTTTCCAGTAAAATGCTGTGTCTCCATCTTCTTTTTTTCCCCTCACTCTTCAGTCTCTCAATTTATTTTATTTTAGTTTTTTTTTTTTTAAATCTGGATGCTCTTTGCTTCACTTTTCTCCCTATTTTATTTTTTCCTAAGTGGGATTTGATCCAAATAGATCTGAGGTTCAAGCTGATATTTTAGGAGAAGAATATGACTGAACTTCTCATTAACTTCAGTAAGTATTTAGTGAGCAGTTAATGATGAGCATCTCTTATTAACTATTCTGATATTCAAAGTGAAAATGTTAGTTTCACTTTAGAAGATGCTGTTCACACTTATGTAACTTCATTGTTTAATAAGGAAAGAAAAGACCTAGAAACTTGCTTTTCTTGACTGTATGAACAGCAGTTTCACACTGTAAATCATACTGCATAATACTGCAATTTTACACTATAAATCTGTAAACTATAAGTTAAAAAATAGATCCTATAGCTGCATGTCTGTGTGCCACGATTACATTTTTCTAAGCTTTTCCCTGTAGTAGTTCAAGCCTTCGTTTAGGGTTTCTCCTAGTGGTAGGACAGGTTGGTGATGGTTTGGTAGAAGGCTCTCTCCTCTCTGGTGTGAAGCAGTGAGGAGCCACAGCTCAGGGGGCAAAGGCAGAGCTGTGCAGGTGGGCTGTGCTCACAGAAGGTGTAACAATGGTCTGTGGATGCTGATCCTGGCCTGGCCCCCTGCCCTTGCAGTTCACTCAGTTATTTCATTTCTGCCTTTTGCAGGATTTTCAGCTCAAGGACTGGGCAGGCCACTGCACTAAAAGGGTCGAGTGCTGACCACATCAATGAAGTCTTGCAGCCTCTGTGTGGCTGAGCATGATCTTCAACATCATCAGCAAACTATGTGAGCTCCTCCCAGAGCAGAAGTGATTTGCTTTCCAGCCATGAAAGTGCAAGGTTGGTGGCAGAACAGGTGAACTGTGAAAAAATGCTAACAATGCAGGTGCACTGCAATAAAACTTGAACAAACAGACAGGGTTTTACTTCAATTCCGATGGCACTGTTCATTTCTCTTCATCTGGCAGAATACACTAAGAACATATATCTCTTACTAATTTTTAACCACTTTTAATTAAGATTAGATTGGATCATCATTGATAGAAATAAATCAAGCTCGCTGTCACAGTGAATGTAGTGAAGATGCCAAAACTTCTATGGCCTAGAATTCATACTGGGACAGTTGTGCAAAGTAATGATAATGGATTGACTAAGAGCATAATTAACAGTGAGACAATTGCCTATCTCGTATCTGTCTTAAATGAAATCACTAGGTGAAATTAAGCTTACTTTGAAATAAGCAAAGAGGTATTCTTTTGGCTTTAATGGCAATGCATTTCACCCCTTACATTCCACAGCTTTTGCAATCAAAAGGGAAAACAAAGAATAAAATTTTTTCTTATTTTTTTACTAAAGCTGTCCCTCAGACATCATGGACCAGCAGGTATCTCTTGGAAGGATGGTGGATGCAGGTGCACTGCAGGTTTGTGCCTCAGTCTTTAATGTTCTCTGGGAGTAGTGGTTTCATCTTAATTTTCTCCAAGTTCATTTCTTTTTCTGCAAATGTCCTCTTTTCTTTTTGAAGCTGTTGCAATAAGAAGGCTTCAATTATAGTGAGCTATGATATAGTTTCTAATGAGTCTGAAAGGCATCAACGTATCAGACATGGGCTGCCTGTAAAAAGCCAGGCAAGTGTCAAACAGGTCCCTCTTTAAGGCTTCAGGAGATTATATGCTGTTGTAGAAGACCACTGTGCAATTACTTCACTTTCATTGTCACAGATGGCTACTGAAATCATTCTGTCTGATAGTGTTTGATGAAGCATTTAACATTTTGAATCACAGTGGACTAATACAATTCAGAATGAATCCTGAATATTTTAACTGGATTAAATGCTTGAGAATTTTTTTGTCTCAATGTGCCACGCTTTTCTACTTTAAGAAAACCTCAGGCACTTTAAAGCTATAGTATTAAAAATGTTATTTGCTGCTGAAGATGCTACAGAATGATGAAAAGAATCCCACCTTTCCTTGGTGGCTCTGGCTGTTCCTTTCTCATCATAAAGTATGTATTTAGCTCTTTCAGACAGCTGCACAGTCCCATTGTCCTGGGCACAAAAAAGCATAAAATCACTGGCAATCACTTTGCCATTGTGTTTGGAGATTAAAAGACAGGACCTGACAAATGAGGCAGACCTTGAATCAGAAGAAGAAGTAGCATCAGATAATGCAGCTAAACAGTATGTCTAGCACAGATTAGCTCTGAATGAATTCTTGGCCAGTCATTCCTCTGGCAACTTATTTGCCAAAGAAAGGTCTTGATTTAACATTCAGGTAGTATTGATCTTTATTTCTAATTCTCAATATTATTTTGTATTCAGTTTTAATTAAGATATGTGGTGGTCTTGTAAGCTTCCAGGAATGCTCATAATCCAGAAAATTATCTGGATGCTTATTTCTGTGGTTGTTCTCCTTATTCCTATCCTGCCACCTGAATAACCTCATCTTGGCAGCACATATTTGTATCAGTATCAGTTTTCTAATGTAAAAAGCAGTATACAAGGATTTATGGGGAGGTCTTGGGATGACTCAACTCTTGGCTGCTGTCTTGGCAGCAGAAGGCTGTGGTTTCCATTTCCACCTCATGTACTAGGCTCACTCCCAATGCTTGGCACTGTCTTTTGGTGACAGGGGGTGTTTCACTGAGGAAGATGTCATCCTGAACATGACATGAGGAACTCAGAGCTATTGTTTCTCCATCTGGAAATGAAAACCCCAAGGAATACTTCAGACAGTGCTAGAGCTTAACTTAGGGCACAGCCAAACGTTCCCAAAATCATTGCTGTGGCAATTCATATGTGAGATGTTCAGTACATGACAACCACGTTTCTGCCTGAAGAGTTTTTGCAGCATCACTGTCTATATTGTTTTCATCAGTGCACAGCATCAGTTGTGCCATCTGTAAAACACCCAGATTTCTATTAGCACAGCAGACATTTCTCTTCTGTGCAAGTGGCAGGAGCTATAACAAGTCAGCTTTGCTGCTGCCTCTTCTTCCCACCTCTGGAGAGGTGTGTCCTTCCTGTTGCTGCAGGGGGAAAGTCAGTTGTAGAAGTCACTGTGTGGCACCACTGGAGCACCTAAATGTGCCTGCCAAGGGAAATTCTGCAGCTGATTCTGTATTTTTTGGTGATATGGAGACAGAAATTCTTTAATTATGGTGCATGATGGAGGCTGGAACAAGGAGCCAATACTGACAGTTTATAATTGTCTTTAGCAAAGGAGATTGATGTACCTAGGGAAAATAGTACATTTTTGGCTCATTATGATATTCTGCTTTCAATCTGAATTAAAAAAAAATTAAAAATTACCTTTCTATTATCTATATCTGACTCCCTGTTACCACAGCTTTTCTTCACTATTCTATAATCTTACTGCAGATTTCTGCTTGTTTCCTTCCTCACCCCTTCAGAGAAAAAAAGAAAGAAGGAAAGAAAGAAATCTTTCAAGTACTTTCTCGTTTTTCCTTTGGTTTGAAAACCATGGAAAATGCTTGTATGAGAACAGTGATAAAAGCCAAGGACCAGACTTAAGCCCTGTGTTTTCATGCTTTTCCAGGGAACATGGTGATGATTATGAACTGATCCAGTCACAGCCCATTAACGAGCTTGTTCTCATACAGAGAGCTGATAGCAGATTTCAGATAGATTTGGGGTTAGACACACACAAAGAAAATGCTTCTGGTTGTTCTGTTCTCTTTGGGCTGAATGCCACACTGTGAAGCACCCTCCTTGCTGCTATCAGTGCACACCTTCACCACAAATCTAATCTTAAAGATCAATTAAAAATGCACTATAAAAGTATCTTATGATGTCCTATTATGCCTAGGCAGGGGATACCTGGATCCTACCAAGGAAACCATCATGTTCTAAAGCCCCTGAAACTCACAGCCTCTCTGTGGTCACTTTGAAGAGCTGAATCTTCCTCTCTGTCTGAGCTCAGAAATAACTCTTGATGGAATTTGGTGGAGAAACAGTTCTGAAAAGTATTTAGAAGTGAGAATAAATATATTGCTTGGTACTGTGACAAGTATCTTGCATCTTTTATGTGGTATGAATGTGCAAGTAAATTGGTTTGCAATTCTCATGACACAAAACGAAGTTGAAAACAGTAAATAAAATTTGTCATGCAGATCACAGAAATAAGAGAGCATACAAGAGATGCTCCGACGATATGTGAGCAAAGTTGCCTATAAAATAGACTCCTCAGGGAATTTAAGTAGTTTTCTTCTTTAACAAAAATATGGCAGTTAGATGCTCTGCCAAACTTTTAGTGGCTTAAAACTCCAAGATCTCTACAGAAATCTGGAAAGGAGCCATTTTGGAACATGATTTTTATCAACAGGGATTAGAAGGAATGATCAAAACAAATCTGAAGTTTTAATAAACAACCAAGTTTCCATCTTCACTGCTTAGATTCCTATTTCCCTCCTATGCAGGTAGTACTAAATTGCAGGTAGCAGGTGGGATTCTTGTTCTTCATTAGACTTTAATATCACTTCATATATATTTAAAGTTTATAACAGGTCTCATGAATTCAAATGAGACATCACAGTCCACAGATAAAACTGCAATAACAGTTATACAGATTTTAGAAAATAGCCAACCCCAGGTGTTGACTCATGAATATTTATACACATCAGTCATCAAGGAAGCGAAATACAATTTGGACCTGATCCTATTCCCAATGAAATGGATAAAAAACCATCCTTTACTAGAAACACTCCTCTAAAAGACATCTGAGGAAAAATAAAAACAATTTTTCCTCATCTCTATGTGTATCCCCAAAAATAAGGTGGGGTTGAGGGATCATAAAATGAAAATATATTTTTGCTTTTCTTACTTCTTGAGATGGTTCTTATTTTTCCTCAATTTGGAATATATTCTTATCTAAATTCATGTAAGCAAAGCTATTTTTTACCTACAAATTTTTATAATTGTGTCACAATGTTTGAGTTTAAGCATATAGTCTTTGCATGATAAATTTCACAAATAAAAGCACACACTGCAGCACCTGTGAAAGGGAATACATAAAAACAACTTAAAGTCAACAAAGATTTTATTTATATGGCTGGAATATAGTCAAATGGATTTTTCTCATTTGAAAAAAAAACATTCATTCAAACTGGGCAAGTTTCTATTCCAAGAAATTCTGTTTGGAGTGTCGTAGGGAAGGAAAAAAAAACAAAACAAAAAACCAACCAAGTCTGGAACTGAAATGAGATAAATTCAAATACCTGGTAAAGTATGAGCTCTAGATCAGATTCTGACTTTATTTGCACCTTTGTACATGCTTGGATATTTCCATTAAGTTACATTGTTAAAGATTTATTTCATGGCGCTGAGACCAGGATCATGCACATGAATACCTGACAAAACAGAAGAGACAGTTTTACAGATCAGGAAAACAGGACCAAACTTAGACTTTATATAGAACTTAGATTTTCACTCTTCCCTCAATTCTACATTTCCCTCCTGAAAACAAAACTCCATGAACCAGGGACACAGTCAAAAGGGAAGAGAAAATGCCTGTGGCAATAAAATTAATGTAAATAGAAGTTCAGGAAGCATGATCAATTGTTTAGAAAGACTCAAATCTGTTATTTTTATTCTAGTGACCATAGATGACAGGGGAAGTTGTGCATGCTATTCCATTTCCCAGGAGTCTGTCATTGTCCTGCACTGGCAGGTAAAATTTTACCTCCTGATAATCAGTCTGGGAAGTCTTCTCTGTGTTCCAGCCTAAGGAATTGTACTGAGTTGCAGGATACTGTACACAAGGGCAGTAGCCAGCAAGAGTAAAAAATAGTGGCTCCTCATCTGTTTATTTCAACATGACAGTTTTCCAGCCCTGGAGAACAAAAAAAAGTTGATTTCATGAGGTGAGAGGAGCAGAGCTATGCACTCAGAACTTTTTATGTGCTCAGTAGCCTTTAGCTTTCTAATTTGTGTCAACTTCCACAACTGGCTACAGTTCCAGGAACTATATTACTTGAATAAAACACGTAAGGAAATTTTTTTGCAAATATGGCAGAAGTTATATCTCAGTTCACAGTGGCTTGTCTTGAGCACTTAATATATGAGAGTTTTAAAATAGCCTTTATGTATTTGTGATAAAGACTTTGAATCCCAGAAAATTTACATAAAATACTTAAGGATGTTATTCCATTAGTGTTCCATTCAAAATATTTCACAGTTTATTAAGTAACAGAAACAATATCTGACTTTGGTGTTTAAATTTTAAGCTGGGTATAGTCACTGTGAAAAACCAATGCTTTGATGGAAAAAGAATTATCTTAGGAATTATTTGTCATACACAATAGGGCCAAAAATAATTGTTAAAGTTCTGGTTTAAAGGAAATACAAGAAGACAGAAATAAAAATTCTTTCATATACAGGATCAAATGAGAACATTCAGTAGGCTGCCCATGTTGCTATGTTGTAGGCAATTTTGCATTTTCTTTCATTTATTTTCATGACCTATGTTTTTAACACAGAATGAAGTCCTTTTGCTGAGCACAGTGTTGTGTGGGGAGGGGAAATGTCCAGGTGACACATGACAAATGTCATTACTTTATTCACAGCAACTGTGTAAGGAAGGGCAGCCAGTTCTCCTCACGGACTGAAAATCAGGTGCAGGCAGCTTGCCGTGGATCCCACACTTGAGAAGGGATTGATACCAGTGGAACAAGTGGCACAGAGGAGTTAGATGGCTGCTTGCATCCTAAGGCCATGGGGGAGCCTCGTCTGTCTCTGGATATCGAGGTAAGAACAGGCAGTGGCAAACACCACAGGGTGTCTTTACATCACTAGGGAATGTACTTTATATCTGCTCAGTCACTGTAACTGCTAACAGAAGTCTACAGTATCTAGGGAAACAGCTTAGTGCATATTAATTTCTTGGAATCACCCAAATTAAAGCAGAAAGTACAATCAGCTTTCTATGGACTCAAACAATTAAGGCAAATTTAAACAGATTAAACACATCTGTCTGTACTTAAGCAGAAAAGGGATTAGGACTTAAATGTAACAACATAACCCTTGTTCAGCTGTATGTCAGGCACAGTTTGGAGCTCTGTGCTGCATAATGATTAAAATTCATACAAAAGTACTGCTAAGAGAGGGAAGACATTTTAATTCATATCTTCTAATTAATTAACAACTAAATATGACATAAAGACAGCATAAGAGAAGGAAAGGCTCTGAGCCATCTGATACCCTGGCGCTTCCCTGGCATAAGGAACATCTTTAGTTACAGTATCATGACTCTGCACTGCTCGAGTTGAAAACTCACAGTGCACGAGGCTTGGATGTAGTGAAATTCGGTTCCCAAAATGAAATGGGGATGGCAGAATGTGAGTGACTCAGACGTAAAACAGTGCTTGAGGGACACCACAGTGTTCTGTGTGGAAGTCCCTTTGAAATGTCCCAGCAGCACATTTAATGGAAGCAGTGGTGCTGGAGGCTGCTCTGGCCACGGAGCAGAATGAACACGAGTTTGCACTGTCCCCAGCAATGGGCTTTAGTGTGGTCACTCAATTGTCACAAGGGCACCTGGAATGAACCTCTTGGCAGCAGCAGCCCCGCTGTGTTTGATCAGTGTGGGTGTTTGGGNATCCCTTAAATCAGGGATTGCGGCGGAGCAGGGGATTTGTGGCAGGAGCAGGAGCCGGGGCTGCCGCTCCCCCTGGCGGCATCCAAAAGCGAATTTCACCCAAAGAAACAAAGTACCAGCAAATACCGCCAAAAGAAGGGTTTAAAGCTGCTGATTCATGACATACCGGAGCATGAATATCATATAGTATGCTTTGTCTGGAATACACTTCATTTAAAGTGTACTGTTTAATTCATCCCTACTATTTTTCTATGGCAATAGAAATTCCCCGTTCATCTGTTCTTCCAGCCCCTTAACGGGCACACAGGAGGGATTTCACAGCATCACCACGCTGGATTTTGGAAGCATATAGAAAATGCAGCAAATCCAAGAGCATTGCGATAAGTGTGGTAAAAAAGTTTGCTGTTGAAATCTTAATCTGATCATGTCGTTGTTACTTTGTACATTATTTCAATATGTATTTAAATTCAAAGGGCAATTAGATATTTTTTAGAAATATTTTTTGAGAAATATTTTTTGAGAAATATTGATATTTTGAGAAAAACCAAACAAAAGCATCTCATAAGCTAGGGTATCAGAAATTTCTGTTAATTTAATATGCATTCCTGTCTGTACTCTTGGTCCTCATGGGGATACTGAGATAATTTGATTTAAAAGGGGAAAAGTGACAGACATATAATTTTTGTGTTTCATATTAAAGGCCACACATTAAAGGCATCCCAGGAGAGCTTGGCATCCTGCAGAAGCCTATGGGAAGGTAGAGGAGGGGGGCAGAAATTACAGAAAAATATGGACAATACCCCAAGAGAGTATATATGAAGGAACAGTGGAAAATAAAGGCAAGTCAAAGAAAAACACACAAAAAAGGTTTAGGTGTTCTAAATTACTGTCAGCAACTGGTGTTTTGGAAGCTCTAGATGTAGAAATTTTAAGTTTTCTATATTTTTCTGATAATTTATCCAGTTTTGACATGAGCCGTAGTTACTACTTGTGACTTTTGTATCAATACAACAACTTATATTTGTTTTACGAATTTAATTTTCTCCTTCTCTTTCCACAGTGACCTGGAGCTATGCTTTCAATATCCTTATCTCCAAGACACAAAATGCTACCTTGTTATTTCTTCTGCCTATGAACATCTCTGCATACCAGTTAGAAACTACAGAAGCACCATAAAGACAAGTTTTATAGAAAAATAATGTATTGGGTAAGGAGGAAGCCACAAAACCACTGCCAGGCTGTGAATGTCTCCTCCTGGAGCTGCTCAGGAGCTCTGATGAAACTGATGGAGGTGATTCTAGGTAAGCAGATGAGAGATCCCTTCTGAGCTACAGCAGATCCTCTCTCCCTTTTATTGTGGCTCTGATTTTCTGTCTACACCACGTGAATGTGTGTTTGTACACACACGTACTGAACACAAGTGAAGGGAGAAATTGTTTCCAGAGAGTATTAGATAATTGTCTACAAAAGCAAGAAAACTAAGTTATTTTGGATGAATGTCATACTGTACTACTACTCTGTTGTTTTTAAACAGAATATTTTTATTCCTTAGTTGTCCTTTGAAACTATACAGAGTGTTCTTGGTGAAAAATCAAGGATGATTAAGAGAACAGATCAAAGCAAGCATATTTTTCCCAGAGTGGAGTCATCCACAGTCCTTTGATAGAGTTTGTTAGTACATGTGCATATCCAATTTTGGATGCCATGGCATTCAAATATTCTTCCCTTCAGTTTTATGAGTTTTCAGTTTGTGAGTTTTTTAGTTTAACTAATGGCTTTTGTTAAATACAATGCACTAAGTAATAGATGATGTCTTTATTATCCAGATGGCTGGAATAATGCCTAAAATTTAGCAGCAGTATCCTTTCTCTCTCTATCTCGAATTCAAATTCTATCTTTGTGACATGTAACAATCTATGATAATTGCATTATAGTAATTTAAACTACAATTGCTTTAACCTCATGTAATCCAGATGCATCTAAGAAAGACAGTTTGAGATACAAATTTTAGTTTTTCATATTGGAAGCAATGGAAACTAAATTGTGTAAGTTTTTTTCCTATTGCTTATATGGCCATGTAATGCTCTCTGTTAGATTGGTATTATTTGAACTGTGTTTAGAATTTTATAAATTAACACTTAATATATAAATAACTACTTTTTTGAGTCTTAATAGTCTCAGAAACTTGTGTTTAGGTTTTTATTTTATCTGATAATGAAAAAAATAAGAGAGCAAATATTAGGGTAAAGCCTGCATTTATGATGAGAGAGAGCTAATATTTTTCATCAACTTCATTTTCTACTTCATAATTTGGGGTAAAAGACAGGTCTAGAAAATCATGATAACCTCACAGATTTTTGGCTTTAGAAATGCTCAGGAACCAGGGAAAATTATATGCTTTGATTTTGGAGATTACAATTTCCAAACATCTATCTCATTCCAAATGGAGACTGGGAGGAGAATGTAGAAAACAAAGAACCAGTTAAAATCTGAGCATGTTATTTTTGTGCTTAAATAAACACAGAGTATTAAGAAATGATTAAGGGAATTCCTAAGAGAAGGGTGAGTAATTGGGCCTTTCTGGCTTCTGCTAACTTGCATGCCCCCTGGCAGGACTTGATACAGAACATGAAAAGTACCTGAGAGACCTCCACAGACAGTTCAGTCTCCAACATGTAACTCAGTGCAGACCCTGGCTGCCTTTTAGTGAGCATAATTATTTCTTCAGCTAGAAAATTCTGCATAACACTAATATCAGGGCAGATCTGTTTGGTGGAGGTTCCACTGAATGAATAAAATTGTTTCCTGTAATTACTTTCCCTGCCCAGCAGGTTGGTTGGCTGATGTTGGGTTATAACAAAGGTCACTCTGATCCATTTGCAGGCCATTCTGATGCATCTGAGCAGCTGGAGTGCTGCGATCCATCAGGCACATTTGGGTTTCTCTCTGTAGCACCAAGCAGCTCATGCAGTTGGAACCCTGGATACTGAGAATTTTAGACTTTCTGTGCTGACAGGTACTGACCCTCAAGAAAATGCTGCTTTTGACCTGAGGCCATGGAGAAAGCTTCCAGGGCTGAATGACAGAACTAGGATCACTGGTGTGCAGTTTGAATAGAAGTGTGTAATATCACATATGGTGAAGGATTTGGAATTTGTGGTTTTAGAATATAGCAATATATAGAGAGCTAGATGGAGGTTTTGGGCCAGAGGTTTCTTTCTTCTTCACCTTCTTCTTCATAGGTCTAGGTGGTACTTTTGTAATTGAATAGAAAATTTTGCATTGCAGGTCACGAGTGTTTGGTTATTGGGTTAAAAGTAAAAATAATTTAGGTGTTAGCTCTTAATTGGACAGATTGGCCCTTAAACACCTTGTAGAGAGAGAGAGATACATCACCATTGTGAGCTGGTTAGCTGGAAGTGCTGTAGCACTCACTACACTATAGATAAGAACTAATAAGCATCTGGGTCTGAACATGAAATAACATCTCTCGAGCTTTTAATCCCGACTCTGGCAGAAGAGAAAAAAGAAGACAAAATGCAGTAGTTACTGCTGGGGAGTCACTGCTCTTCCTCGGGGTGTTTGGAGGCTGCAGCAGAGCTGTGAAGAGTCAGGGCTCCAGCCAGGAGCCTTCTGCTGTGCTCAGAGAGAGGTGAGGAGCTTGGTACCACATAATCCATTAGTGCAGAGATGGAGCGAGCAGGCAGCATTGCTTTAAACACAACAGATCCTCTCCTGCCTGCCCCCTGCCTCTCTGAATTCCTCCAGTGTTTGACCAAATTATTTGGATCCATTCACCCTCCTACACTGATTTTTTTTCCACCAAGATTTCTGTTGTTTTATGAAGCGTGTAGCTATGAAAATTGAACTTCAGAGCACTGTGGGGGTTTACAGAAAATGAACTAATGCGGTTTTATTGTTTTGTGTTTAGAAAATTGTTTAAATTTTTTAAAATAATTCCTTGAGCTTCTGAGCATTAGTCACAAATTTTTAATAATAAGAGGGAAAATAATGAACTGATTTGTGTACCTAAAGGAAATATTAATGTATAGAAGTATACCCTGCATGAGCTACATAGCTAGATATATGGCCAATGAGCCACTTAGTTTAGATAAGTACTCCATATATTTTATGCTATTTATTTGCACATATTAATTCCCTCAGAGACTAATTAACCAATATCCTCAGATAACTTATGCTCAGGGTTCCTGATATCACTAGATTAGATTTCTTGTCAAGAGATTGATTTTTATGCTTTTTTATGAAGAAAAAATACCATAAAAAAGAATCCTGCATAATGTAATCACAGGTGCTGAGGTCAAACACCTGCAGTATAACAAAGGAAGAGATCTGATATCTTTATTAGAAAGAAATAACTGTCTTGTATAGGTAGATAATTTATCAATGACATGAAATTTAGGGAGTCCAGTAATGACTTGTTTCTTTTCTTAGTAGTTCAAGTACAAATTCAGTTGATTTTAAATATATTATTTTTATGCAAAATAGCAACAGATATTATAACAAATATTCCAGCATCACATAGTTTTGTACCAAAGCCCAAACCATTTCGAACTATTTTTGACATTAGCTTGTAATATGTTCTTTCTTCCACTGGAGGAGTCAGAGGGTTCAGGATGACTGTCATCTGGAATGTCTCATTGAGAAGTGAAGGAAAATTATGAGATTTTAACTTCATAATCTGAAATAATTGTGGGGTCCACTACAATAAATCAGTTTCTGCCTTCTGGTGCTATTGAAGAAGAACTCTAGTTGAGGAGGTTTGTAACACATCACAGCTGAGGATGACCCCACCCAGCTGATGCATAGCCTGCAGTTTTGGGAAAGAGCTGATGGTAAAATGTTTGAGTAGCCTTGTGCAGACAGCTGCCACAGAAGGCTTTGCCCGTGTAAAGGGACAAAAGCATCACGGTTCCTTCATTCATATGCCTTGTAATCTTAGTGTATAAATATAGCTGTAGCATATGTGGATCTTTTCATTATCACCATTCACTTATGCCATTGCTACCTCATGCTCTGCGAGGTTTTTATCCTCTATAAGCCTTTTATTCTCTCTGTGACTTTGCAAATGTACTTCACAATGCTTTGAAGATTAATCCTATAATTAAAGGACATAGTTAAATAATAAAATTCTGGCTTGCTTATACTGAAGAGACATGTAAAATCTTCAACCATTAAATTGCATCTAAAAGCATATTTCACTCAAAGAAACAAAGTACCAGCAAATATTTTCAAAAGAAGGATTTAAAGCTGCTGATTCATGACATACCACCTAAGCATGAATATCGTATAGTATGCTTTGTCTGGAATACACTTCATTTAAGGGGTAATGTTTAATTCATCTCTACTATTTTTATATGGCAATAGAAATACCTTTCTTTCTTATCAAACAGAAAAGGCTTCATTTTCCCAGTACATCAGGATAAGAAACCACAATGGATTCACAAGGCAGTGATATGTGCTGAATCAAAATCTAAATATCCTACAGCACAAATTACTCCAATCCCTATTTGATGCATTGTCTGCCTACAGACAAGCAGGTCATAAGGTCATTCAAGTCCTGTTCCTTCAGTTATCAATTTGCTCTGATACCTGCCTTTATTTGAGGAAGCTGTCCCACATCCCCTGCCATAACAAAGTCATCCTGCTGGCTGAGCAATAATAGACTAAGCAATCCAGCCCTCTGCCAGAATTCAGCAAGGCACAGGTGGAAGTTACAGTCATCAGATGTTTGAGCAGCAGAATACCCGGCTTCTCCTCATTTGTATTGAAGTGTTTCAGCTGGGGGATGATTTTATCCACTTGATCTTTCAGTTTTGGCTTAAAATGGAACCCTGGTGATGACTTTTTATAGTTAATGGTCCATCTAAGTCCACTAGGACTTTCCTTGACTTGCAGCCATGGGAAAAAGAAATTACGTGTAAAGCTCAAAATATTAATTCTGTCTTTCTACCTTTTTTTTAATATATATATATATTTTAGATAAAAGGATTAATCTGATAGAATATTATAGGAATACTGAGTGAAATACTGTCTATCCTATGAGTAAAACCCTGAGGGTAGAATGGACTGAATCATAACAAATGTTTTGCTGACTACCAAAATACCTGTAGGAAGCATGACCTCATTGAGTTACTGAGCAGTACATGTAATTTTGTTAAAGTCAGCAATATCACATACATTACCTAAAAAACCAAAATTTTGTAATGTACCAACTCTGTACAGGCTGTGTAGGGTAAGGGGGAATTTTGGGCAAATACAGGGGAGGGAAAAGAAACAGTGGAAAAGGTTTGATGGAAAGGGTTTTACTTAGTCTGGGGCCTTGATAAGAGAAGGGGGATCAAGAGAGAGTTTATAAGCTGTGGGAGGTAAAGCTGGTCAATGACCCAAGGATTATGGGCCCTGCCCAAAAGGTCTTGGCCTCAATATAGGTCAGAGAGCCAACCTTGCTGAGGTATTTCAGTTATATAAACTTTCCTACACAGATATCTCTCTCTTTCTTTCTTATTCTCTGCCTGGAAGAAAAAGCACTATTTTAGTTGCCCTATGTGATCTTTTTGCTTTTCGTTGCTGCTGTAAGGGAAAATAAAGAATTGAAAAGCAGAGTCCTTTCTATGGAACAGGAAGCCACAATCCTGTAATCTCTATTTACAATCTATTGGTAACTGGAAATAGAAATTGAGTGGTCTTTCTCTTTGAGTTTAGGGAAAGGTGCTGGACTGACAAGATTAACTCCGGGTGCTAGTGTTTGTCCTTCTGGGTTTCTCCTAAAAAAGTTCCTGTTACCATAAGCTTTCTCACTTCTTAATTACTACTCTTAGTAAGGTCAGTGTCTTGGTTTAAAAGACAGGTATTTGCTAAAAGAGACGGGGGGCTCGTTTTGAAAAGGAGAGCATAAACCCCCTTCCCTTCACTTTACTATGATTTTGAAATTAAAGGGCTCTCAGGCGAAGATATGGGGGTAGGAATAACAGTTCTTTACTGATATATATATATGTAACAAGGGAAACAAAACACAACAACAATAACTGCGAGATCAACAGCAACAGAGCAGAAAACCCAGTGAACAGTTCTGGCTGTGGACACCTTTCCTTTGTGGTGTGATTACCGCTCTGATGTTCCAGTGAGCAGGGAGCGAGCGGTGATCCCACGGAGGAGAAGCGGTGATCCCACGTGGCTGGAGGGGCGCTGCGGGGAATGGCGTCTGTGTCCCAAAATGGGAAAGGGCAGAGGGGAGAAGCTGCTCAGGGTCCCGGTGCTCCAAAAGGATGTCTGAGATCGGCAGGAGATGCAGGAGAGTGTTTGAGCAGGGAGGATTTGGGATCCCACAGCCAGGGAAGGCAGCTCCCATGTCAGGGTGGCAGAGTGGAGTTTGCAGTGACCGTCCTGCTCCGAGCCAGAGCCCCAGGGAGCAGAGCCCTGTCCCACCTCTCCTTTTCCAGTGTTCCCCCTCTCCTCCCCCCTGCGAGAGAAAGTCAGGTTGTGACCTGGTTTGCTATCTGGAAAGCTATAGAATTAAGATTTCTTAAAGGCTGTCAGAGGCTGAAAAATATAGAAATAGTTCCAGTGGGAAATATTGGACAAGAACAGTGTTAAAATCTGTTCTTAAGGGTCAGCCCTTGTGATATCCCAGGGTAATGAGACTCTGTCAAAGCATAAGGCTTCTAGCAATTTACTTTAATGTCTATATGCATTTATATATATTAGTATATACACATCTATATCCATAATTTTTCTTTTTTAAATCTTTGTGCATCTTTAGAACAGAGTGTGAAGGCAAGGTGGAGGGAGACAGACAAGGGATCACCCTATTCAATCCCAGCCTAGTCCACGTTTCATACCGACAGAGGGTCGTAACAAAAGAACTAATTTAAATGAGAGAAGCAAGCCCACACCAACTGAAGCACATTGTACGTTGAGGGAATTTTTAGGAGATTCTGTGACCTTTGTAAATAATTGCTTCTCACTGTTGAAAAGCCAGGTGACATACAGAGCAACCTGCAGCACGTGAAGCAGCAATCAATGCAGGGTGCTTTTTCCTTCCTTCCTGTGTCAACACTAAGCTTTACATTATTTTTGGTCTCTCTTGTCATAACTTCAAGCATGGCAGGTGCCATTCCTGCTTACTGTAAACTGGCAGAGCTAAGACACCAAAGCTCCTGGTAATTCAGCCATAGTGTGTACATATGTATGAATGAAGAGCCTGATTCTAAGGTAAGGGGTTATTTTCAAGGTCTTTTAATACAAAATTTTAGAATTACTTGTCTTTTATCTCTCAATTAAGTTTTTTAAAGATAAAGCAGTACATAATTTGCCAAAGTTTTGTTTCTTAAAACATTTGTGTTTTAGATATTAATCATGGAACTTGTTTTATGCAGCCATTGCAGTATGTGCTGATACCTTGCTTTGAACCCAAGCACTGGTTTTTAATTCTTCTCCTTTTCTCTTTTTGTGCTATTAAAACAGAAAACTTGAGAAATTACTGTTAGAGCTGATACAATATTATTCTTTGGACAAGTGTACAATTGTGACTGCCAAGCTTAAATATTGCAAAAATCTTGATATTAAAGTGTATAGCATGAGGCTACAAATATAGCAATTCATTTTCTTAGAAATAACTGCCTGCCTAAAGATTGTGTTTGTACAAACAGCTCTGTACCATGGAAATGGCAGGACAGGAGAGGGATGTTCCAGTGTTAAAAATGTGCCCCCTTTTTAGTACAAATTATAAATGATTTAGAGGGCAAATTCAACAAAGTGGTTCTTTGTACAGACATGCAGTGACAATGTTCAAATCTGAGGAAATGTTCAAACATTTAGAATTTAACAGGACCTGTCTGAAAGACCAAAGAACAAAAGCTGTATGAGTGGTGAAAATTCTGTTGGTATGTATGTATGCAAATATTTGCTAGTGTAGATGTTTAGCTTGCCCTTGGGTGTTTTGAAACATGTGTATGCCTCATGTTGCATCCAGATACCCGATTGCAGGCAGCAGCTGAATGATGCTGCTACCACCAGTTTCACATCCTCTTGCCCTGGTGCAGTCCCCAAAGGAAAACTGCCAGCCCTAATCCTGCTCAGACTTTCAAGCAGCCCAATGTCTGTGTACTAGTGAAGACATGAGATGGCTTACTTTAAAGGAGGAAAGATATATTTGGATATGCAATTATTTTATGTTTATTCATGGCTCCAAATTCTTAAGTGGATCCAAACAATTGCTATTTAAATTATGTAGTGCCATAAATCTGTTTAAATCTTTTGCTCAAGAATACATAAATAGAAAAATACATTGCTGACATGTTTCTGATCTCATCATCATAAGCACTCTTCTTTGCAGGTTTTTATTTGAGAACCATTTCTGACTAATGTAAAGCTGGCTGCCCAAGCTTTAGTTCTTCTAACCTGCTAAAAAAACTCAAGTAAGTACTAGAATTCAACATTGGCATCGTGACGGTGTTGTAGCTGCTTAGAGGCTGAAGTACATTTCTTTAGAGTCTCCATAGTGTTTCTTTAAAGTCAGGGACTTTACAAGGCCTAACAGAGGAGGTAAATCCAGAGCCATTTTTATTAGAATGCTAGCCTACTCTTGCAAGGTCTTTGAACATGTTAAAGTAGAATTAGAAACTCTCCAGGTTTCCCTGAAAATACGATCCCTGATGAGAAGATGATTTTAAACCTAAATCAGATATGAGACTAATATCAGGAAGAAATAGAAGGAGGTTAAGATCTAATCTACACCTAATACTAATAAACATGTTAAAAATAAATTCAGGCTGTCATTTCTGTCAGATTTTAGCGGGCAGAAACTCTTGTGTTTAGATTCTCTGTAACTGGATATGTGAGGGCAGCTTCTAAAGCACTGTCCCCCTGAGGCCACAGGAATGACTTGGGGTCAATATCCTCCTCTGATAAACAGTGTAAGACCTGATTTTTCAGTGCTGGAGTAGTTCTGGCTTCATATACTGCCAAGATTTTTATTCCTTTTAAACTGGGTTAAGAAAAATCAGCTCCTCTGTCATTTTTCAAAACCTTTCTCTTAGACCTCATAATTACTGAAACCCAGTTAGTAGCTTGGCACACCCTGCTTTTGTTAATCAGGGCTCAAGGACTAAATCATTGCAATTTAGATGTATGTGGAAATAGTTAGCAGACACAGCTGAAGTCCTCTAATGACTACCTGAGGTAGACAGCCTTATAAAGCCCTAGTAATATTTTGATTATTCAGCTCTGATGGCTCTGATATTTCTGAGTACTGGGCTACCAATTAGTGAAATCATAAAACCTGATATTTTGATCAGGGAAAAATGGTGTATGAAACTGAAAAGAAGCATCATTAGTTCTTTCACTACTCTGCTGGAGGCAGGGATATCTCTGTTGAATGTCTTCCACAGCAGCCCATAATTAAATATCTGCATTATACAACAGATGATAAAATGACAGCTGGGAGTGGGTAAAAAATGCTGGGAAATCCAGATGGGATCTGAAGACCATGAGCTTGAGGAGAATATATTGCAGAAGAAAAATCTTTTCTGTTTGTATTTCAGATTTTATATTTATTGCTAAGTTCAGCATCATGCAAATTGGCTCAGAGAGAGGCATACATTCCACAGAAATATTTTCCTTGCTTTCATTATGCTTTTGATCCCTCCAAAATGTAAAATGTGAGTGGGCAGAATTTTCACAAGCATTGTTGCTGGTATTATCAAATACTCCAAAAGCCTGATTATGATATACACTTGGCCTCTATTATGCCATGAATTTGACAGATCAGTTAATTAGTTATCAGTCCCTATTCCTTTGTTTGTACAATGTGTTTATTTACCATAAAAAAATTATATTATTTGTTTAGATTAATTAGTTAGATGTACTTAGAGTAAAGTGGCATGGGGGAGGAATTTGAGATCATTCTACTAATTGCTTAAAGGCTAATGGGAGGTTGAACTCCAGAATTATTTCTGCTTGAAACTTCTCAAAGCAATAAAAATCATGGAGTGCACTGAGTGCACTCTCTGCCTCTGATTTTCATTTTTTCTTCTTTCTATGGAGCTGCATTTAAAAAAGCTTTGGTTTTTTTTTAATTCAGAATCTGTATTTATATAGATGAAATTCTGTTGGCATACCTAGTGGAATAGTTAAATTTAGTTAAATTTAACAGAATAGGTGGCACCCATTAAGCATGTCAGAAGTAATAGTTCATATTTCTGGTCTCCTGATTTACAGAGGGTGTGTTAATGTTCACCATCTTATTACTGAAATTTTAAAATTCTAATCTTGACTCCAATACATTGGAGTCATTCACACAAAGCAGCTTACCTGTGCATGTCCACCTCTTTTCACAGTCAGGAAAATGAATGTATATTTGAGAGATCCAGTCTGTATGGCTTTTGGCTGCTAATTACAAAATCATAAGCTTAGAAATGGGATTTTAGTGCAGTTCTGTTTGAGCAAACTCAGTGAATCCAGAGCAACTGTGAGTTCAGATGCAATTATAGCTAACAAGTAAAACAGTAAAAAAGGCTGCTGAGACAGGATTATAAGGGCTGGATTTTGCTTTCACAGGAGCTTCAATGGCTTAGCAGAAATACTCTCAAAATTATCAGTTAAGGCCCTCATTGAAAGCTCAATCACTCCATGAATTAAGGCTTCCAAGCATGTTGGACATCTGTCCCATCTCTGAAGTTGTCCTACTTTCAGGGGACATGACAAACCCTAAACTCTGAGCAAGGGGCAAAGAATCTGGGAGTTACTTTCATACCAGGGCTCTCAGTATCATATGATGGAGCCTTAGCATAATACTTTGGGTTCCTGCATTTTAGCCAATTTTTACAATTAATGTCTGTTTTAAAGGCCCCTTTTTAAATGTGTTATTTAAGAGCTGCCCAGGAGCACTCGTTTTATGTATTAAAAAGCAGAAATTCAGAATAAAAAGAGGTGACCAACCCACTTTGATGTAATATAGTTCCCTTATGGTGCTTGGGCAGCTGAAGAGAGCTCTTACAATAATTTGGGCATTAACCCTTGCAGGCCAGACTGAGCTGCACCCAGCGTTGAGCACTTCAGTCCCAGGAGCAAGGGACAGCTCCAGCACTGCAAGCACATTCCAGGCTGTGGCCCTGCTCAGAGTGCAAAGCCAGGCAAAGACAGTAGAAATAGAAAGAAAATGGGGGTCAAAATGGATCCAGGTACAGTAAAGTGGCTTTCCTACAATTTGTCTCACTGGTAATGATGTTCAACTATTCTCATTAAAATTATGTTTAGTACAGACCTCAACCTGCCAAGCATGGAAAGAATGTTTGTAAGCATTGCTGATCTGAAGGTTTATAAAATCTTCTGGTTTAATGCAATTCTGTGGTAACAGACTAGATGAACATGAGAGCAGCATGTAAAACAGGGGTGGAATATTCTACAGGTAATTATTCTTCTGTGGTTCTTTCAGTTCTAGATTGCCATGTTTAAATGCATTCTGGTCTAGTAGTGAATGAAATCTGTTACTATTGTTGTTGATTCAGAAGGTTTTTCATTAATCCTTCGTACCTTTTCCTAAGGTAATAGTAGAACACACATTCCCCCCCTTCTTATATGTTTGCATCAATTATAACAATGAAATAAACACTTAAATTGATTAATGATTCAGGTTTATTCAGGACATGTGGAAATAAAGCCTTTCTCTCCTCCCCTTTCACAATTTTCATAGCAAAAATATATTGTCAGCAGGTAATTCAAATACAATGCTTTGCCCAAGAAGGGTTTGAAGAAAAAAAGATATTGTTAAATGACAGACCTTACCTTTTCCTAAAACGTGGTGCTGTAAGATATAATTCAGTTCAATATTTTATACTAAAATGGGAAGAATCTATAAGCATTTCAATTATTTTATTTTTTTTCCTAGAATACAAGCCAGAATGAAATGAAATGAAAGGCCAAAATAGGGAAATTCTATAGACTTAAGAATGTTTTTTCAGTCTAAATTGTAACTAACAATTCATTATCTGGGAATGCTCAGACAACATCCTTACCAAGCATGGTCAAAATGACCTACAGTTAGAAGATTTCTGCTCATGATTAAGGCTATTAAAAATGTTTGTGTTAAAACTAAAAGAAGCTAATCAATCTACATCTTTCTGGACCCATAAAAAAAACATTATTTTGACTCCTGTTGATTTCTGCAGAAATCTGGTATTTCTAGAGGGCTAGAAGAAAGAAATTTCGCTTCAGAGAAGGTCTGAAAATTTCCCACTACCAAGCTGAGGAAAAAATAGAACTCTAATGCAAATGTATGTGTCATAAGAGATTGAGTATCCACAAAATGAAGCTGCTTGTATAGAAGAGAGGGTAACTAAGGGTTGTGAAAAGTCACATAATCCACCTCTCTGAAGGAAGGATAGAATAATAGTGCCTTTAAAGCAAACCTTGAGGCACTGTGCTTTACAGCTCCACTGAAGCTAGTTAGGCAGAAAAATTTAAACCTTTCTGATTCAAGCAAGCAAGACTTGCATCCCCTGCCTCAGGTTTTTGACAGTGATGATGGCATGTCTGTTCAGCCATGCTGGCAGGCTGCTCAAGAGAGCCAGGGAAAGGTGAGGGAGCCCCAATACCTGGTCACAGACAAGGGGTCTCATGCAGCACCTCTGTAGCTTCAGTGGCAGAAGAGGAGGCAAATTTGCCTTTCTGCCTTGCAAATCAGTCACTGCATTAGCCCTTCCCAAAAGTCTTTCATAATTTTGTATTCTACCTCAGTTATGGCTTCACATACCTCAGTATGGCTTTGAGTCAGTACCTGTGGTTTTCTTGTAAGCAGCCTGGGGAGAATGGAAGAAATGCCTCTCAAATCTTCCATACTTGCACCCAATTCTTAATCCTGCCATTATCCTCTCAAGACAGGTATTTCAGTAATTTTTTTCTTGCCTTGCTTTCCTATTTTCCTCTTTAGAAATGTCACTGGCAAAAACATCTAATGCTGTTCTAAACATCTAATGCTGTTCTATGCAAATATAAGGAAAAGGGAAATTCATGTTTGCACTTTGCAGAATTCTTGAGAACAGCAGAAATGGTGAGGAGGATAATAAAGATAGGCAGACCAAGATAAAAGAGCAGCTATTTTCCAGTCAGAGGAGCCTCCAAGCTTAGCTAGTAATAGAGACTAAAGTCAAGATGTGCTTCTAATAAGGCCAATATTAACTCACCATAATTATACCTTACAGTATTTCTACTTCATCATCATGGCACAGCTATAAATAGAATATCATCACTTCACATTTGCCAATAAACCCAATACATTCTGAAATAAGGTAATAAAATCTGTGATTCCAAATAGTGACATATAGCAGATGCTATTTACCACAAAAACCCCCTTAATAAATGCAGTATTAGGGGTTGATTTTATTTCAGAAGACAGACTGAATTTTCTTGAATTTTCTTCTTTTCTAAAATGATAATTTATTTATTTCTGGTATATCTAGGTCAGTGCAGTTGTTTGGTGCATATGGAAAACTGATTTCTGTGTACATTATCCTGTGATGAAAGAAGAAATCAACTACATAGCACTGAAGTATTTTCACTATTTTTACCTCTTTCCATCAGGTAACTGTCCAAAATCTGCCCGGGAAACTGCACAGAAAGCAATGCCTCATTTGCACTTAAATAAATTTTACTAAGGCCAAAAGGAAGACTTAAAGGGCCACTCAGAAATCATAGGAATTTATTCAAGCAGGATCTAAATGCAAATGTCTGAACTTCTTGAATACATTCAGTTCTGGAATTCCAGTTAAGATCCATAGGTATTAAATATTATAATTTGCATTTGTAGTAAAAGACCAGGGTTTCTTTTTATTAGTTACAATCTGCATCCAGTAGTTTTAAGAGGAAGCTGCAAATGTTTGTAAAGTTGTGAGATTAATTATTTGCTTCATTTGCACTGCTTCTCTTCAGCTTCTCTGATTCAACTCATTGGGTCATGAAATGTTGAGGTTCTTAGAAAGCATGGGCCAGAAAGGACAGCAGTCACAGACATTAGAGGAGCTGGGTGGCAGGGGTCAACTTTCGCTTTTCTTAAATGAAGCAAAAGGCTCATCAAAAGTGTAGGCAGACAAGGTAAAATAAACAAACATGATATAAAGGGAAGAAAAGCCCACTTCCTCTTTCCAGGTTGAGATAAGGTCCTTGTTAGGCAGGAGGAGCTGATGAAGCTTAGGTAGAGCAGCTCCTGTTGGATGCTTCCCTCATGATCCAGCCTTTTGAAAGCTGAATCAGATTGAGCTTGGATTTGCAGGCAATTTGGACAGGTTTTGTTTTGCCTTCAGCCTTCAGGGATGCAGCCAAGCTGTTGCATGCCTGGTGGTGATTACTGATGGCATAAACAACAGCAAATTATTGTGTACAAGAAATGCAATATTCCTCCTAGAAAAAAAAACCAAAACATTTTCCAGAGTTACTGCAGCTTTCTCAGAGAGGTAATTCTTCAGGACCTTAGTAACAGGAGTATTGCTGCAAAGGCCATCTGATGGGGTATCTGCTTCCAGGACCCATTTCATCCTGAACCCCCTGGGTCTTTCAGAGAGCTTCAGAGCTGGAAACCCATTTATAAACTCCTCATTTGGAATAGCAGTACTCAGCTGCACTGCCATCAAAGCAAATAGGCAAATTAGCCATGCATTTGTATGCAGTGTTCTCACATGTGGGTCACGTAGGGAAATAAGGTGGCCTTGCTCAGCAGGCTCCCAGAAGCTGCCACTCTGTTCTCTGTGCTGAAAGTAATTTAGATGTATTGTGTTTCTGGGTCCTCTTCATCCTCCTGCTCCCAAAAGACAGGCGTGCCAGTGGAAAATTATTAAAACCTAATATTTTTGAAGGTGACTTGAGACATCAAAAGCACTTCATTGCCAAGCTGCTGGGCTGCTTGCTTCTCCAAGGAAGTCACAAGAGAGCTGTGCTATGGAATAAATAGCAGCTCAGCATAACTATCACCTGAAATGGATGATATGCAGGCAGGAGAAATGCTTGAGCATGTAGGTCGGTCATAAAATCCTAATATTCAAACTGAGATCAATAGAAACAGAGTGGTAAAGAGAGAACAGTGGACAAAGGTGTAAGTGAAAAGATGGATCCTGCTGGTAATTTCTGACTCTAATCAACCTGTCCCTGGGTTGTCACTTGGTATAAATGTGCACATTGCTTCATATATTGCCAATATATCATATGTAGCATTTTTTATTATATTGCATAAATGGTGTCCCCATTAGGACTGTACTGCATCTCAGTAACAAATTCACTACTTTAGCATTCCTGCTTAGATTTCACATTTCACATTGTCAGCTACATGAGTCTCCCTTCATTCACTTTGTTATCATGAAAATTACCTTTCTTGTATGCTGCTCTTATCACTTTTAGACAAACAGAAACTGTGTTTGGTGACTCACTAACAGGAAGTGAGCATTCCTTCTTACTGTGAGGTGATATTAATGACAGTAAATCTTCCCATGACCTTAGTTAGCTGTCATTTGCTAGGCAACTCCCATGTGTCTGAAGAGCTGTGATGTAGCCTATAGTTATCTAAACTAAACTTAGAAAAGGTTGTGGGAAAATGATGATTGTTTTTTAGTCTTCTCTTGTATGCATGAAAGCTGTTGGGGATCTATTTCATATTTTTCAGACTTCTGTCTATGTTAACTAACATATTGAAATTAGGTTTCATTAAAAAGAAATAAAAACGTGGTAGGCTTTCAGAAATTCTGAAAACTCACAGCCTTCATTGAGATCATTGAAAACTTTGGGGCACCAAACTTTACAAAAAGATGAGAACTGAGTTTGAGCTGTAGCAGAAAGGCTCTCCAGAAACTTAGTTATTGCCCAACTACTGGAGCAATTCCTAACAGAAGCAGTCTGTGCCTGAAGATCCTGTTCTGTTATACAATTCAGCTGGTGTTGTAGTTTGTGTTTAAACCAGTGGCCATTTAAAGATTATTCAGCCTATCCAAGAGAAGTGACTCAGAGTCAGTCATTCTTAGTGCACTGGAGCTGCAAAGCTCCTGTCAGACAGGACGTGACTGAGAGGTATTGGAGGCTCCAGGAGTGCTGTCAGAACACATTAGCAAACCCATTTTTGCATTTCTGTCATCATATCAAGATATCTTTGGCTCACTCTCTTTGGAAAGATCTAGTGTTTCAAAGTCCTGGGTCTGAAAAATCTTCACGACTTTCATATTTTTGGCAGCTACCTTTTAAGGGCAGTTAGGATTCATTCCCTAATATTTTTCAGATACCAAGAGAAATTTTGTGGAAAGCTACTGTAGAAATGAAGCAGCTTTGATATTCTAATGAGGAGCAATGCTATCAAGGTTAATGACAACATCTAGCTGTTTGGCTGGTTCTATAAATTAGCCAAACCAGAGGGGAGGGGGTTAAAATCAAACAAATTTTTAAGAGTCAGTTTTGGTTTAGTCCCTAATGTGAGGAAATTGCGCATGACAATTACAAAAGTAAAATTTCATCTCTGATGTCCTTGTATTCAGAAGAGTCAGATCCAAAGGAGGCACTGGAGAGAAAGAGCTTGCTGGGCATGCCTGTCCATCCACTGTGTGACAGCCCATGGATGCATTGCAGGGAAACAACAAAGCCTTGGAGCATTTCTGTAAGGGAGCTCCGTCTGCACAACAGCCTCTGCCCCATGACTAAACTGGGACACTACTCCAAAACTATTCAGAACCTTAAAAGTAGTTTTGAAACAAAGAGGATGAGTAAGTGAAGACAGAATAGGAAGTTATTTGTACAACTCATGTTTTTGGCTGAAGTGAATACAAGAGGACTGGTAGATATTAGTGGAAAGTAGGTGGTAGGAGCTACTCTGCTTGAGTAATTGTAATTGTTTGTAAATATTGGCTGTTCAATTCTTTTTTTTCTAGTTCAGCATTATCACTGTCAGAGGAAAGTTCTGCAGAGTCTCAACTGTTGGTCAAGCAGCCTGAGTGCTTTTATTAAATTAAGATTTAAGAGACAACTATTTGTGGAAGCTGGACTAGTTCTTTCATCTGTTTGGGTAATAATTTTTGAGAGTAATAATTGGAGGAGGTGTTTGTTTGTAGACATTCCCTGTTATCTCCAACTGTGTAAAAGCATCTGGTTTATTAAGGCTTCTATATAGCATGAGAATTTACAGAATAATAATATCAACATTGCTTCAGCATAATTCACTTGTTTAGTTCAGAGTTAGTGCAGAGAAGTATGGAGTTGTTGCAGATAATGTAAGTCAAGCCACCTCTCATGCTGTTCAGCACTGGTACAGCAATTCACACTGTACCACACTATACTGCAGTGCCTCTTAGCCTGAAATGTTCACTGAAAAATTTGGTGTCCAAAGGAGTGCAGCAATGGACAGTGAAGGTGTTTTAGTAGAGGTGAAAAGTGATATTCCCCTTTCTTTTTATTTGTTTACTAAAAATTCAGAAATGCTGATCCTAGAGAAAAAAATGTAGCTGTTTAGCACAAGAATTCTCTTGGCTTTGTTGCTGTTGAACCCTAAATACTTTAAGAGCATTTCAAAAGCAGTTTCCTCTTGTTTACCTCACACCAGTCCTGCTTAGTAAGAGCTCAATCAGATCTAAGCTCTCTATCTCTATCACAGCATTCCTGACCTCAGCTCTTAATAGATATGCTTATTAATGTATATGCTAAAGGAAGCATATGGCTTTGCAAATCAGGGAACATTTTATTTAGTAATAGAATTTTATTTAGAGATTGCTCATTAATTCTTTTAATCAGCTTTTGGTTACAAGTATTTGCTTAAGTTTATGCAACATAAATTGCATACAACTACAACTCAAATTATTTCTTATGAATAATGTATTTGAACAAATATAGGCCTTCAATGTATTTGCAGATCATTTGTAGTCTGTTCACAATTTTTATGTCTGAGCCCATTTTTTCAAGTTGTTTATTCCTTTAGGTTAGAAGAGGGATTTTATATGTCTCCAAGTGTTTAATATGCAATTTTCAAGATGTATGATTAACTGCTTGAGGTGCTTTTTTCCATTTCCTTGAAAATCTCTGGGAGTCCACCTGCCTAATAGCATCCTGAAACATTTATTGTGTTTGAGTTTACTGTGCAGGTAATGGAAAGAGAAGCGTAAACTGATGAAAAGCATTTCTCTGCCTCTTGTGCAAATATTGAATTCATGCAATGGTTGTGCTATCTTCTAATAAACTCTTTTGCATTCCTCCTATATGAAAATGTATGTGTCCAAATATTCATGGCTAAATAGAATCATCGTATGCATGGATTAGCATAATTCCGATTAAAGCAGTAGAATAAACCTTGAGAAATATTTCAAGAGGAAAAAGTTTTGTTGCCAAGTCATGTTTTCTGAAACAGAAGTGTTTCTTTCAGATCAGTTTCTGAGAACCTGCTGGAAGTGTTGCTGTTTCTGGACCCCGATGTCCTGGTGTAGCCCCATTCAGCCTCACGCTGCCCCTCAGAGCTGGCATGGGCTCAGGTACTTCCCATTTCTTTCAACTGATCCATTTCAAAAGTTTCTGCTCACCATTCACCCCTTGGCTGGTCATTCGGTCACCTTGAGGCTCCAGTCACACTTGTGCTTTGAAGGGGACAGCTCAGGGATGACAAGCCCATGAAAATGAAATGGCTTTTTTCTGTGTCACTGCTTTTCCTGGGCAACAGGATTTCCTGGGAACCAGAAACTCTGTGGCCAAAGGGCTGCTTGTTCTCCCTGGGAGGGAGATGTGCTGTCCCTGCAGCCCTGTCCCAGCAGGACAGCCCCTGGCTGTGCCCAAGAGGGGCTCACCCTCTTGGGGACATCAGCATTTCCAGGAGGTGTTGAAGCAAACTGTGCCAAGGGCTCTCAGAGCTGGGGTGTAAGGGAGAAGGGAGCAGGGTGCTCTGCCTGGGAAGGGACCCTGTGTGCTGTGCTCTGGGACAGAGGCACTTCTACACTGTCCCTGTGAGCCATGAGTGCCAGGCACATGAGTGCCTTAGAGCAGGGGCAGCAATGAACAGAGCACCTTGCAGAGAGGCCACTTCAGCAGGAAGAGCAGCCAAGTCACAGCAGGAATCAGGGACTGCTGGCCATGGGCACGCTGTGTGAGGCCAGGGATCAGCATCTGAGCTCCTGGAGAGGAGCCTCAGGCTGTGTTTAGGATCAGGTCTGGCCTGTGCAGTTATGAGTGCAGCACAGCCCTCCTGCCAGCCCTGATGGGCACCTGGGCCATGCTCCACATAAGGTATGAAATCAAAAGCTATACAGACCTCCAAAGCTGTCACAGCCTTCTGAAAAGCTATTTAGACAAAAGTATCTTTTGTCATTTTTATCTGTGCTCTGCTTAGTGCTGTTATGGCTGTGCTGACATATTCTGCTGTGACTTTTCCAGTGCAGTTTTCCTTCCTGGTAGAGAGTTAAGACAGTTCCTAACATGACTAGATAAAAAAAGAAAAAACAATGGTGTGTGAAATTATGCTGTCCATTAATATGCCTTGTAATTAGTATGTCCTGCATCTGTGTTCAAGAGGCAGAATTCCATAACCATTCAGATAACCTCTTTGACTGGTGAGAGTTTCCTGTCAATCCAAGGGATGGGGGAAAACCAAATGGTGGGGGCTTTCCTGTTCTATTCCCTATCCACTCAGGTCTCTGAGGAAAAATGACTCAGGATTGCCTTCCTCAGATCAGTGGCCACCACCCTCTGCCAGGAGATTTAGTTGCCAGGACAACTGTTGCCAAGACATGCTGGTTTTCCTAGGGAACAATTTCAGTGTGTTATTTCTGTACAGCAAACCATCTCCCATGTCTATTGTTATACCCACGTGAGAAGCTACTGGAGTTTTAGCTCCATGTGGAGATTGGGAAAGGATAGCAAGGGCAGACAAGTCCAGTTACCAAAGGGGAGTTTGCAGTTCTAGAGGGATCTACACAAACTTTATGGTCTGTCAGACTGTACATGCACTCTGAAAACAGAGGTCTCAAAGCCCAGAGCTGGGAGCCTCTTCAAGCCATGAGATCAAAATAAATTCCCAAGCTTATAATACTTAAAAAAAAAAATTAGTTAGGAATAGGATAACGTTCTTGGGGATATTCTGCACTGTAATAAATAGCTATATAAGCTCTTAAGATTGAGTACAGTGGCTGTGATCAACCACTGCATGCACTGGTTCCACCAACAGGTGGTTCCACCACCTCACCCAACCTGAGAAATGTTATTTTGAAATGAATGATATGTCCTCCAAGGATCACTCTTTTTCCTTGGAAACAGCTTGTGAGTTTTATATCACCTGAAAGATTGCCTTAGCTTCACTTTGTTAGTGGTATAATGTTAATGGTATATACACAGCAATAAAGAATCCTCATTGTTACAGATGTTTTTAGAGTTTATGATTCGACTGCATTGGTTTCCATTTCTTTTTGTACCAAATTCTTTTGTTCAAGTGGAAAATGGTTTTGATTATTCTATAATATGAGATAGCATTCAACTGTAAGCTAGTTAAATGGATAAACTCCTCTGCTGAGAAATACAAAGAAATTTAACACTGTTCTTGTCCACCAGAGGTCACTTACAGGCCACTTTATTCATTGGTGGCTGTGATTTCACTTGCCTAGTTAGCATCTTGTTGTTTCCCCTATGGAGTACTTTTGGATCAGCTGTTGAAATGCAAGTCCTGAAGACCCTACTAATGACTTTGAATCTTTTCTAGAATCATTAACTTTAAGAAGCAGAAAGGAAAAATCCTGCAGAAACATAACAAAAATCATAAAGACCTGTAGGGACTTTATTGATCCCATAACCTCAGTAGGCAATCCCAGTATCTACACAGTGATTCACAAGTTTTGCTCTGCATATTGAAGGATCTTGAGTGTGAGCCAACTCTATCCTGTATTACTAAATCTATATGAGATTCTTATCTGTCTTCTTATCTGCTCAGTCTTCAGAAAACCTTTCTCAATGTGCATTTAAGTTGAGAAGCAAAATGTGTTTATAGCTTCTGATACTTCAACTGCATGTGAATGTCAGCTCTTGCAGGCTAGTGTAGGCTTCTGCTTCATAAATTTTTGCTGCAAAATGATGAGAACCCTTGAGAAATCTTGATTTGACAGATCAGTTATCAAACGTGAGCAACTCATCCGGATTTGGCAAAAGCTGCCACTCTGCATCTTCTGCTGCAGCCAGAGTGAAGAGCTGGAAATCTGCCATGGTGTTTTATGAGCCCTTAAGCATCAAGATCATGGCCTGTATTTGAAGAAGTCTCAGCAGAAATGAACATCCTTCCCCCTACATTTCATTTACAGTAGATGAAGGAAAAGCAAAGGAACAGAGTGAGAATATTCCTGTTCCTGCAAGTTCAGTGAGAGACAGAAATTTCCCAATAGTGTATAGACTCCTTTAGCCCCATAATGAGACAATGTGTTCTGAGCTTTGTATGAATGGCATTTATTTTTGTTTTTACTGTTTGATGGCAAGAATTAACCACTTCTTGCTCAGAGCAATGTAGTGCTGAACAGTTCAGCATCATACAGGTGTGTCAACAAAAATATTTTTGTTTGATTCAGTTGAGTAAATATCCAGGTGTAAACTCAGGTTTAATCATGAAGCACTGTTATCTTTGCAGGCAGGTGTACTGGAGCAGACAAAAACCTGCAATATTCTGTCTCGCTAGCTCCCTAATACTTTTAATACTGGGATGAAGCCATCATTATTCTCAAGTATAAAGGTATAAATATGCAAAGATTTACACTGTGCTTAGTTTTCCAGTTGCACTAAACAGTGCATTCTTTGCAGGAGTCAAATAGAAAGCTGGGTGCAAAGCAGCTTGGTGCTGGATAAAAACTTTTATGGAGTGATGAGTATCCTATATGCATTCCAAATGTGTAAGGTAAGATTTCTTATAGCTCCATAAAGCTGAAGAGAAAAGTTTTTTGACTTTATAGTCAAACTTTTACAACATAAGTAAAGTAGAAGAGCTGACTAGGGATGGTGAGAACAGCATCTTTATGTTATTTATCTTTGTTCAGAATCTCATGCTTTTAAAGCTCACATGTCTTTTACCTCCGATGACAGAAAACTCAGCAGATTTTCAGAAAAGGAGGAGAAGCTCAAGTGTTCTTAATAGTCGGTATCCCAAGTGAGTCATCAGCTTTGAATCTCAAACAGAACTTCCTCTGAATTAAGCAGGTTGTTTGGGTTTTTTGGTCTGGTCTGCTTCAGAACTGTCTCACTCTCTTAACAGCTTCTGTCAAGATTATGCTCAGCCTTGCAAGCTGTGTTATTCCTGTGGCATTGTTCCTAGTGTGTCCTACTATAGAAATTCCCTACTCCCTCACAAGCAGTTGACACTTTTACCTTGCTCTTAGTATACCAAGCAGTCCAGGACACTGGAAGATTTTATCATTAATGAGGGTTGACTATTTCAGGATAGAAAACAAAACAGAAAGCAGCTGTTCATCTGCACAGTCCCTTTGGCAGGCTGACAAGTCAAAGGAGATAAAGAACTTCAGCTCTGCTCCATCTTTCTGATTGTGCAGAAGCATGGATG
This sequence comes from Buphagus erythrorhynchus, assembly GCA_013400855.1. Lineage (NCBI taxonomy): Eukaryota > Metazoa > Chordata > Aves > Passeriformes > Sturnidae > Buphagus > Buphagus erythrorhynchus. The sequence continues at coordinate 2,127 of VZTT01004839.1, read as the reverse complement.
AGTGGTAGGATAAATCACTACTAATTCATAAGAAAATGATCCTGCACAGGATAGCTTCCATTTTATATATTTCCAAGAGCTCTAACTACACTCACTGTATGAACACCTATTAAGAATCATGCTCCATAATGCCTGCTCTGAGTTTTTTCTGAAGCAGGGTTATTCCTAGAGTTTTGTTCTTCAAAAGTCTTTAATCCTGTCTCTAATTGTCTCAATGAAAAGTTTGAAACACTCTGTGCACTCCTGGTTTCAGAATAAAAGCACTCTGATGGTCGACATCAAAGTGAATTACTGAGGTAGCTGTGCATTTCTACCCAGTGCTTTAGCCATTTATTCTTTTGCAAGTGTCTAGGAGCTGTCACCCTGCTATGCTGTGATGAAAATAATTGGGTATAGTTCCCACTTCTGTTATTCCCATATGATATTGCTGCTGGTGAAGAACACTCAAAACTGATGGCTCCAAAGGCATGTTTGAAACTTCAAAAGCCAAGTGTTCTCCTGTGCTGAGCTGCTTCCTTCTCCAAGGAAATCTGCAGAGTTTCACTATATATTCAAGAATATGCAGACATAAGACCACTCCCCCAAAAGAATGGTATGCAGAAAGAAGGTACATTCAAGAAGCTAAATAGTGAGGAAGTGTGTATGCAAAATTGGAATCAGAACCAAGAAATTCTGGAGGAAGAAAAGATATAGAGATAAGCATATAGAAATATAGAGATAAGCAGATAGAAAAAGAAATTACAAACCCAGTTAAGAAAAACGTTCAATAGTTTATGAATACTAAGCCACCTGCCCTTATGATTTTTATTTGTCACTTAATGCAGATATTTACAATAGTCCTGTAATTTTTGTACTTCATATAAACATGCTGGGTTCAGCAGAGTTTAGTGAAATTTCTGCTGTGTGGTAGAACCATGTTTCACCAGAATAGTGTTTTGACCTGGTGAGAACCTAGGGGTGGGGAAATTGCTGACAATCCTGTTTGCTTCATACTTCTGCTTTTGCAGGCAAACGACCTCCAGGGAAGTTCAACAGTTGTACAACAAGCCAGACATTTCTGTGGGTTACAGGGTTACAAGTTGAGCCCTGAATGCAGTGTGTTGACAGCATATAGATCACACTTCTGTTTCTTAGCCAAAACAAAGGTCAGTGTGGAAAATTCAGCTTCTTAATTAAAAAAAACCCAACAGATCTCTAATTCTGAATCTCTTTTAAATGATGTTGGCTCTGCAATGTTTTTATCAAATCATGTCTGACAAGTAGCACTGCTCTGTACTGATGTGTTCATTATATTTTTACAGACACTAAATTTATCCTAGCTCTTGAATAGGAAAGATACAAGGCAACCTGACAGCCTATAACTTCTCTCTCTGATGCCACCAGAACAGAGAATAGCCCCAGAAATGGGATCCTGGGAACAAAACCCCTCCTGACACTGCTGCATGGATGGAGAGCTTTAATTTTTGCAGCTGGAAATATCTAATAGGCCTTACTCTTGGTAAGAAAATTTTCTGCTAGCAAAATTGCTGAAAAGTCTCTTCCTTTAGCATTAAGTTCTATGTTATTAATTTTGCAGAGCTACCTAGCACACACTGTTCTTGCTGCTGTACTTTCCATGTCCACACAATGGTACATTGGCTGTCTGGACAGTGCCAGCTCTGCTGCAGGAAAGGCAGTCACTGCAGAAAAGCAGGTCTCAGACAGCCTTCCCCCTCCCAGGCTACTGAAAAATGTACCCACTGACTGTAAAAGGGGAAAAACCTTACAGTCAAAACCCAGTGCCTGCAGTTGTGCTGATTCTGGAGTTGTGATTTGTACTGTACCACAGCCAATGTCTGCCCAAGGCCAGGCAAAAGCAAAGGGCTCACCCCAGAATGTCATAGGCAGCCCCTGTCAGTAGGAGTGGGAAAACTGAGGTAGGCAATCATCAGGATTGTGCAAGACAGAGATAAGCCAGTGAGCAACCTCTTCCCAAAACAAAGCACAAAAAAACAGCTTTTAGTAGAGATGTAGGGGATATACCTTTTTGTTTTGGCAGGCTTGTCCTCATGCTAAAAATTCAGCTGGTTTCTGTTTCACTTCTCTCCAGCATTCTGTTGTGCTGACTGCCAGGAAAGCTGGTGGTGC
>VZTT01004838.1:23000-33550 GCA_013400855.1 Buphagus erythrorhynchus | reverse complement strand
TGTTTGTCACGTCTCCAGTCCCGTGCCCATTCCCGCTTTTCCCGTGCCCATTCCCTCTTTTCCCGTGCCCATTCCCGTTTTTCCCGTGCCCATTCCCGTTTTTCCCGTGTCCATTCCCACTTTTCCCGGCTCGCTCTCCTCCCGTTCCTGCGGCGCTGCCGCCGTGCAGGAGCCGCTCGCCCACGCAGCTCCAATTCCCCGTCTGGAGCAGGAAAAAAAACCTGGAGAGATCCCAATCCCAACATTCCCGGCCGGCTACTCCCGCTGTGGAAGGCGGGAGGGGTGGTGGGGGTGGGGAGGGAACACATCCGAGGGAATTTCGGGATTAAGGAATGTGGCTGTGCCACAGGGAGGAATTTTTTTCTGCCTGGAGGAGGATTTGCACCCAGGGATTTGATTCCTGGTGTTTGGAGCGGGGGATTCTCCGGGATAAAGGGAAAACTTGGATGTGCTGGGATTTAGGGCGAAGCCAGGAAATTTGGGATTTGGGGAAGGATTTTTAATATTCCAGATGTTGCTGGCCCTGATCCCAATTCTGTGCCTGGAGTTTGGTGGGATCAGGACACTCCTGCATCCCATGGCTCCAGGGGAAAAGGCCACATTCCCAAATTCCTGGATCTTTGTTCCAGGAAGTGGCACAGCAGGGTGGGGTGCCCTTGGATCCCACGGGAATGGCTGAATCCAGGGAATTGGGGCTGCTCCCATCCCAAAATCCATCCCCACAGGCACTCCTGGCCCATCCCGCTGATCCTGGGATTTGGGGTGACACCAGAATTCCTGGGAGCTCTTGGAATTCTGTGTCTGCTCCTGTGGGGCAGGAAAAAAGATGGAATCCACAGATGGCCAGGACAAGGTGATGGAATTCCTGGAATTCCTGGGAAGATCCAATGAGATGAGCACAGAGGGAAAATCCACCTCCCCCTCCTCCCCTTCTCCAGGAGCATGAAAAGCTGGGTTTAAAATTCCAGGGGGTTCTTGGAATTCGCTGGGAATTCTCTGATCAAAATCCCCTGGTGGGTTGAATTTGATTTAACCCCTATTTTAGCCAAATCCAGGGAAAATCCTCTTTGAAGCTCCGTGTGGATTTTCCAAGCAAAGAGAATGTTCCATCTCAGCCGGGGAATTCTTTGGATCAACCAGATTTTGGAGGATGCAAAAATTCCTTTCCTTGGAAGCTGCAGCTCCAGACTGAGCTCCTGGAGCTGTTCCATGCATGGATGGCTCTGGAAAAAACCTTTGGAATTTTTTTCCTTAATCTTCCTTTCGGGAAAAGAGAAGGATTTCCAAGTGAATTTAATTTGGGAGGCTGGAATATTCCCTTTTCCTTTTCTTCTCTCTTTGCCTGCATTTCTTTGGATTGAATTCCTTGTTTTCCACGCAGGGAACATTCCCTGTTTTCCAAAGCAAATCCTTTTTTCAGGAGAGGCCACAGGAAGGGAATGGGAGCTTCCCTATAAAATATTCACCAGCTCAGCTCCGCTGGAGCCTCCTGAGGAATTTTGGGATCTGGGATAATGAGGCTCCGCTGCTCTTCCCGCATTTCCTCCTCCCATCTCATCCTTTATTCATGTGCCCTTTCCATGACTTTTCGGGATGGCTCTTCCCGAAGGAGCTTTTGATCCCTTTGTTCCTGCTCCGGGAAGGGAAAACACCCCAGAAAAAAAATGGGAGAAGGGAATTTCCTTAATGGAGTTGGTTTGGATTGATGGGATTTTAAGGGAAACACCTCGAGAAAAATGGGAGAAGAGAATTCCCTTCATGGAGTTGGTTTGGATTGATGGGGTTTTAAGGGAAACACCTCCAGAAAAAAACGGGAGAAGGGAATTCCCTTCATGGAATTGGTTTGGATTGATGGGATTTTATGGAGCATCCCATTCCAGCCCTGCCATGGACAGGGACACTGGAATTCTTTCATCCCAGCCTTTCATTGAATGCTGGAATGTATTTTTCTGGGGAAAAAAAAAAGGAATTCTTTTCCTCCCAGGATCTTCTGGAGCAGAAGAGGAGCCTCCTGGAAAAGCTTTCCCATTCCAGGAGGAATGTGGAGGCTCCTGCTGCTCGGATTATTCCCAGGATGGCTCATTTTTCCCTTTTCCATCTTTATTTTTTATCCTAAAATCCCACTTTTTTGTGGGATTGACTCTGGAATGCTCAGGCTGGGATGATCCTGGATTGCTCCTGGAATTGTTTGGATTGGGAAGGGATCTTAAACTCATCCCATTCCAACCCCAACACTTCCCATTATCCCAATCCTCATCCAACTTTTCCTTGGGCACTTCCGGGGATCCAGGAGCAGCCACAGCTTCTCTGGGAATTCCTTCCCAATATCCCATCCATCCCTACCCTCTGGATGTTGGAAGCTATTCCCTCTTTTCCTGTCATTCCATATCCTTGGGAATATTCCCTCTCCATCATTCCTGGAGATTCCAATCCTTCCCACCCAGCTGAGGTGATTTTCCTGGGAAAACCAGCCTTAGGTGGTTTTATCCCATTTTTTTTTTTTTTTTTGTGCTGGGAATTCTCCATCCTAGAAATGCAATGAGGGAAATCCAGGAGAGTGGCAACACCGGGAATTCAAACCGAGGGAAAACCGGGATAAGGCGAGAGGAGAGTGGGAGAGATTCCAGCGGGAGTGAGGTCAGCGGGAATCCTCGGCAGGAAAACCCGGCTGGTTCCCATGGAAACGCCCAGCCAGGATTTCACACTCCGCCAGATTCAAGTCAGCATTCCATAAAAAAAATAAAAAATGGGAAAAACCCAGCGAGGGAATCCTGAGGGAACCCCTCCAGCGATTTTATTTTTCCTTCATGGAATGCGTGAATAAAGAGGAATATTTGGGAGTGGAGCACAATTCCAGGGAGCTGCTGCCAGTTCAGACACTTCCAGGTGATTTTCCAAGATTCCAGAGGGTTTGGAATTATTTTGCTGTGGGATAATCAGCAGCACAAGGTGCTCATTGGAAATTAAAGGAATTTTAAGTGATAAATGAAAGAAAATTCAGGAAAAAGGGGAATTGGGGAAGCTTGGAAGTCAAGAATCCATAAAAATCCTGATTTTCTTATTGGGAAAAGATGGAATTGCTGGATTTAGGAGGAAAAAGGAATTTTAAGGAGGATTTTCCGTCGGCAATGAGAGGTTGCCATGGGCAACTGGAATTCCAGCCCCGAGGTTGGAATTTGGGAATTCCTGAGTGGAGCAGGGATTCCCTTCCAGCAGCAAAGTCCATGGAAGAGGGAAAATCAGGGAATGCAGCTGGAAAATCCAATAATAAAGAATAAAAAAGGCAAAATTCCCGAGTTTAGCTGTTTTGGATCCTGAAGGGTTGGAATTGTGAGAGAAAATGGGAAGGGGTTTTCTGGGATGAAGTGGGATGAGTGGGAATGGGAATTGACAAAAATATTCCATAATTGATCCTTGAAAACTAAAATAATCCAGATTTTTGGGGATGATTCCCAAACTCCAGTGGCAGTGATGGGCTGGATAAATTTGGGAATTCCAAAAGAAATCCATGGATTTAGCCATAAACCAGGAGTAATGATAAAACTGGATCGGGAATTTTGTTTTTCCTTATCTCCTTTGGGATACGCCAGATAAATTTATTGGCGCTAAAATATCCCAAAAATCCCCTTTAAACAGGAAATAAAACAGGAATGAACCCCATGGAGAGCCTGGAATCTTGGGAAGCTTTTCCAGCTTTCCCTGGGAATGCTGCTGGAATGAAAGACCCCCTGCAGGGCAATCCCAAACCTTTGGAATCATGGAATTAAGGAATGTTTGGGATGGAAAGCTCCTCCATGCCATCCCAACACCTCCCTCAATTCCAGGTTGTTCCAGCCTGGCTCTGGACATTCCCAGGATGAGGCAGCCATGGATTCTTTGGGAATTCTGGGATTTTAAGGAATTTGTGCATTCCCATCTTGGAAAACGTAGCTCCAGAGGGAATTTGGGGTGGAGGCTGGGCTGGACATTGGGAAGAGGAGGAGAGCAGAGCAGAGAAAAGGAAAATTCCCACTTTGTCCTGGGATGTGGGATGGGAATGGGAAGAACCTCCCAGGCCTGGAGGGAGCTCATTCCCAACTTTCCCAATCCCACAGGAATCCCATTATCCCGCTTTTCCCTGGGCTGGAATTCCCTCTGGGCAGGATCCTTTCAGCTTCTGGATCGTTCCCAAAGATTTGTTCTTATCCAGGCTTTTAGAGCCAAAGCCCAGCTTTACCAAGCTGGGTTTTTAGAGTCAAAGCCAGGCCTTAGAGACAAATCCAACTTTCCTAAGCCAGGCCTTAGAGACAAATCTGGGTCCCTAGAGACAAAGCCGGGCTTTCAGAGCCAAGGCTGAGCTTTTAGAGCCAAAGCCAGGCCTTAGAGACAAATCCAGGCTTTACAAAACCAGGCTTTCAGAGTCAAAGCTCAGCTTTTAGAGCCAAAGCCCTTGAGGCCCTTAGAGACAAATCCAGGCTTTACAAAGCCGGGCTTTCAGAGCCAAAGCCATCCAGGCTTTACAAAGCTGGACCCCTAGAGACAAATGCAGCCTTTACAAAGCCAGGCTTTTAGAGCCTAAGCCGAGCTTTTAGAAGCCTCCCATGAATATTTTAGGCCGGAGCAGCCTAAGGATGAGGCCAGTGAGAGCTGCCAGGGGTGGGAGATGCTCCAGAGGGAATTTTCTGGAATCTTCCAGCTGGATTTGCCAGGATGAGCTCGGATCCTTCGGGGTGTCCTTCCCTCAGGGTCTGGAGCATCCCAGGGAAAATTCTGGAATGGGAAATGTTTTGTCTTCTGGAGTTGGGATCAGCCCTGACATCATTCCCATGTGGGCTGGAGGACCCCAGGTTTTCCTGGATTTTGTGGATTTGTGAGGGAATTCCCGGCTCTGCAGCCCCTCAGGGTGCTCAGGATGTCCCTGGTGATCCCAAAAATCCAGAGTGATCCCAGAAATCTGGAGCGATCCCACAAATCCAGAGCCATCCCAAACTGCTGCTCCCACCTGGATCTAAAATATTCCAAATCCACTCCACTGTGTCCTGCTGCTCATTCCTTCCAGGATCATCAAGTCCCAGGAAATTCTGGGATGGAAAGGATTTTAAAGCTCATCCAATTCCATGGGAATTCCATGGGACACTTTTCCCATCCCAAATTTCTCCAAGCCCCATCCAACCTTGGGATGGGAATTCTCTGGAATATCCCTGCCCATCTCCAATCTTGGGATGCTGATCCCACAAAAGCTGCTCCAGAGGGAATCAGGATCAGGAAAAGGACTTTTAGGGGTTTTTATGGGATTTGTGGGGCAGGAAATCTCTGGGAATGTTTGGGAGTTGTTGTTGTTGGCCTGAGGTGAGGTTGGATTTTGAGGTTGGAAAGTTTCCTCCTCTTCCCAAAATTCTCCTCTCCAGGTCTGGGATTGGGATCAGGCAGGAAAGAAATTGGGAAGACAAAAATTTTTGGTGATTTCAAGAAACAAATCCCAAATAAATCAATTTTTAGGGAGAGTTGAAGAAGGGAATGGGATACAGATGGAGCAGAATCCATATCCCAGGAATGCTGGAGATTCCCACATGGATTTATCCAACCCTGCTGCTGGTCTGGGATGGGAAATCCCAAAATCCCCAGGATTTCAGGGACATAAACCATGGAAATGCTGAAAAAATGGGAGGGAAAAGGCTGGAAAAATGAGTATTCCCTAAAAACGTCACTTTTCCTTCTTTTATCCCACCTGGGGATAACAACTGGAGAATTTGGAAGCTGCCAGGGGAATAAAATCTGGGAATTCTGGACAATTCCAGAGCAGGATGGGCAGGACTGGAGGTGGAAATCTGGGAATGGGAGGATTATTAAACATTTTACACACAATATTTGGAATATTTAGGAATATTTGGGAATATTTGGGAATTTTCTCTCTGTGTCTCCATGAGACCACAGCGGGGAAAGGAAGGAGCTGGAAATCCCAGGAAAAAAAGGATGAGGAGAAGTCCCAGGAATTCCAGTGGCCCTCAGAGCTGGAGCTGCATCTCTTCATTTCTATCCCCCCAAAAAAAAAAATCCGGGATAATTTGGCCAAGAACGAAGCTTCCAGTGCTCTCACCTCATTTTTTGGGATCACCAAATCATTTGGGCTCATTTGACCCCTCCTGCTCCCGGATTTTAGAGGCCAGATAAGGAGCTCATCCCAATTATCCGTGGAAAAGATGATTTCCCTTTTTTCTGGCTTCATTCCTTCCCTGTTATCCCCAAAAAAAAATGATCATCCAGCCCAGGAGGCCAAGGAATTTCCTGGATAACAACAAGAAATTAAATTACTTTATTCCCCTCTGGCCCAGGGAGGTGAATTCCTCCCTGAACTCATCCCTGAGGATTATCAGGAATAAACTCCGACTTTTCCAAGGTTTTTCACCCGGCCCAGAGGTTCCCTGACCTCATTCCGGGCTGAAAATTCGGATTGGAGAAGTGCTGAGCTTCCCAAAAAATAATCACGGCTTGGAAGTGGAATTCTGGGAATTGGAGGTGCCGACCTGGATTTCAGGAATGCAAAGTTTGGATGAGGGAAGGAACTTTGGAGGGAAAATTTAGGAAGTGCAGGTGACTCAATTCTGATTATTCCAAATATCCCAAATTCCCTTAAAAATTGATTTCCTGGAGAACACCAGCGTTGCCTTCAAATTTCCCTCTCCTGGTTTTCCCACGTTTCATGAAATCCCTGGAATGGTTTGGGATAAAATTGATCCCATTCCAAACCCCAGGATGTTCCAAATCCCGTCCAACCTGGCCTTGGATTTTTCCAGGGATGAGGCATCCCAGCTTCTCTGGAAAACAGGGAATTAGAACCATTCCTGTCGTGGCTCTCCCACTGATGGGATAAATCCCATCAATCCCACTTTTCTCCCATTTTTTTTCAGGGATAGGGTGATGCTGAGGGCTCTTGGAAGCAGAGAATTCCCGGGATTTGGATGAGCAGGATTCAGGAGCTCCTGCAGCATCCAAAGGAAATCCATGAGCTCATTCCCTGCTCCTGGAAGAGCAGAAGGGAATTCCCATGAGGATCAGATCGTATCCCAAGGATTTTCCCATATTTGAAGGGCAGCCCCAAATCCCTCCCGGCGGGATTTTCCCGTTTTTCCCTGGAAAAGAGGCTGCCAGCAGAGGGCACACAATCGATGGAGATGGGATCCTGCTCCCAGCTCTTCCCAAACCCCTTTTCCAAGAGGACAAATGGAGGCAGGAGCGACATTCCCAAGGTTGGAGAGGGTCAGGAATGGGATCTGGGATCCGCCAGAACTTCCAGGAGTTTGGGATGTGATAAAGAACCATAAATCCCTGGCTGCTCCTTCCCAGGGATTTGGAATCCCTCAGAATTTCCAGGGCTTTGGGATGTGTTGAAGGGTCAGAAATCTCTGGCTGCTCCTTCTCAGGGATTTAGGATCCCTCAGAACTTCCAGATATTTGGGATTTAGGATCATAAATCTGTTCCCTCTCGGGGATTTGAATCTGAGATCCCTCAGAATTTCCAGATGCTTGGACTTTAAGGATCATAAATTCCCTGGATGCTCCTTCCCAGGGATTTGGATTTGGGATCCCTCAGAACTTCCAGATATTTGGGATTTAGGATCACAAATCCCTGGATGCTCCTTCCCACAAATCTCGGATCCCTCAGCACTTCCAGGAGTTTGGGATGTGTTGGAGGATCATCAATCCCCGGCTGTTCCCTCCCAGGCCAGGTGGGAATGCCATAAATCCCAATAAAACCAGCGGAGCATTAAAGGAGCCAGGAGTGATCCATAAAAAATCATGGAAAGAGCCGGATGTGACTCCCAGAGCAGGAGCAAATCCCAGCTGTTGTTCCCTGGCACCCTTGGAATGTGGTTTGTCCTTCCTGATCCATCCTCAGCCAGAACATTCCCTGCTCCATCCCAAACTTTAGCAGGGATGCAAATTCCCCTCTGGATGCGCTCCCTGATCTTGGATTTGACTTTGAGGCTGAAAGGGAAAAGCCAACAACAATTTCTGGGATGGAAAAAGGGATTGGGAGATTCCACAGATCCCAAATTCAATTATTCCTCCTGAAACATCCCGAATTTATTCATCCCAACATTTCCTGGATGTATCCCCAGCTGGAGGAACTCCTCCAACACATCCAGCTCTCCATCAGCATCCCAGAGAATTAATTGCAGGAATTAGCAGCAATTCCAATGATTTTGTCCCCTTGGATTTGGGATTTGGTGCCACCAAAGGGGAAGGCAAGGCAAGGGAAAATCCCTGTGAAAAGCAGGGATTGCTCTGGAAATTCCACACTTTTCTCCCAGATAATTAGGACAAATCCTAAATTCCAGAGGGAAGATGTGGCTGGGAGTTGGTGGAGCTCTTCTGAATTTTCCCACTCCAGAACTCTCCGTCTTGGGAGAATGGATTTCAGAGGGAAACAGGAGGTGGAGGAAAATGGGAATGGGGAGAAGGAGGGGCCAAGCAATGCCTCGACCCCATCCCAATGGCAGGCAATAAAATTCCCGCCTTTCCAGTGGGGTGTCAGGAGAGCAGGATGCTCCCGGAAGTGCTGAATCCATCCCCAAATCCAGCCCCAAATCCATGCCCAAATCCATCCTAAATCCTTCCTAAATCCATCCCAAACCCATCCCAAACCCACCCCCAAACCCAGCCCCAAATCCATCCCCAAATCCAGCCCCAAATCCATGCCCAAATCCATCCTAAATCCTTCCTAAATCCATCCCAAACCCATCCCAAACCCACCCCCAAACCCAGCCCCAAATCCATCCCCAAATCCATGCCCAAATCCATCCTAAATCCTTCCTAAATCCATCCCAAACCCATCCCAAACCCATCCCCAAATCCATCCCAAACCCATCCCCAAATCCATCAGAAATCCATCCTCAAATCCATCCCCAGATCCATCCTCTGATCCATCCCCAGATCCATCCTCTGATCCATCCCCAAATCCATCCCTAAATCCACCCCAAATCCATCCTCGGAGCTGTCGTGGTTATGGAAAGGAGCTCCCCCTTTCCTGGCATGAGGATTTATTCCATCCCATAATTCCTGAGGATCCCACAAGGAATTGGGAGGAGCTGGGCAGATTCTGCTCTGTTTATTCCAGAGTTAATTCCATTGGGTTGGAATTAATTGGTTGGAATTCATGATTTTCTTTTTTTTCCCACCCAGACACCTTCCACTATTCCAAGCCCCATCCTTGAAAAATTCCAGGGATGTGGCCGGAGCAAGGATCCTCCTCATCATTCTGGAATTCTCTTCCCCAGAGCCAGAAATCTCAAAAGCTTGGGAAACAATGTTGCTGAGACTCCCACATGAACTGGAAACCCCAAATCCTTCAGAATTCCCATAGACTCATCCCGGTTTTCATGGAAAACATCGGCGGAGAGGGCAGGAAACAGAGGGAATTCAACGCCAGGGAAGGAATTCAAGCGGGATTCAGCTGGAAGGAGATCCTGGTGATTCCCTTCCCTTCGGATTTCCCATGTGCCTCATCCCAATCCTTCATCCCATATCCCTCCAATCCCCGTGGCATTCCCGCAGGCGGCCCCCGCAGACAGGTTGGATCATCCCGAGGAAAATTTGGGAACGTTTGGATTCCATCCTTGGATTCCATTCCGCTCTCTCCTCCTTGGGGTTCTTCCCTTTGTGTCCCACACTCAAATCGCCACGCCCTGTTCGTCCCGACCTTGGGAACATCCCATAAAAACCTTGGAATTGCCGCTGCATCCCAGCTCTTCCGGAGCCCCATTAGGCTCGGCTTTGAAAGCCGCCTGAGCTCTCTTCCCAATCAATTCCCAGTTATTAACCGGGAAGAACATCGGGAGCTGCATTTGCAAATGGAATGTGCTGCTGGATAATGAACTCGCGCTCCTTCAAACATTCCAGGGGACCGGATCCCATCCACTCCGGGATGGAAATCCCAAACCCGCACCCCCCAACCTGAGATCATTCACGGAATTCCAAGGAATTCAGAGGAATACAAAAGAATAAAACTTCCCGAGTGGAGTTGAAGGGCTGGAGCCTGTGAGGACTTTCCCTGAGTTGTTTCTCGGGATCCCTGGGAGTTTCTTGGTATCCTTGCGAGTTAAACCTTGGAGCAGCTGAGCTGCGAGCTTAGAGCCGAGCTTAGACCCGAGCTGAGTTATTAAACCGCTCCTACCTCCAGCCTGGGCTCACACAGGGGCAGGGGGCGCGCCGGGAGGGGGATCCCCCTTTTTGGGGCTCCATCCCCCTTTTTCGGAGCGCATCCCCCCCTTTTTGGGGATCCATCCCCCCTTTTTTTGGGCTCCATCCCCCCCTTTTTTGGGACCCACCCCCCTTGGAGGTGCCAGAGCCGCGCAGCCCTCGCAGGGTGGATCGCCACCAAACCCGCTCCAAATCCTCTGCGCCCGCCCCGGGGATGCTTCGGGAGGGTTCGCCCCTGGTCGTCCCCCACCCTTGGGTGCCCTCCCGTCCCGCAGCGCCGGCGGAGCCCGAACAAAGGCGGGGGAGGGGGCGATGCGGGGGCCCCGCCCCGCCGGGGCTGCCCCCGCTCCCCCCGGCGCCCCCCCCCCCCC
>VZTT01004838.1:0-15176 GCA_013400855.1 Buphagus erythrorhynchus | reverse complement strand
CGAGGAGATATGGGAACGGGGAGGGAACCGGGGAGATTTGGGAATCGGGGAGATTTGGGAATGGGAGGGAACCGGCGAGATTTGGGAACGGGAGGGAACCAGGGAGATTTGGGAACAGGGAGGTTCAGGAATCAGAGAAACTTGGGAATCAGGGATTCAGGAATCAGGGACTCGGGATTCAGGGAGACTCGGGAATCAGGGAAACATCAAGGAACGCTCCTGGCCCGGCAGCGTGTCCCGATCCCGGCTCCCGCTGGATGTTCTCCCGGATTTCTGCACCTTCCCATGGCTCCTGGAGCGATCCAGCGCCAACAATTCCTGCTGCCCCAGACATCCCTGGGATTCTGTCTGCCTGGGAATGCTGGACCAGAATCCCTAAAGAGGCTCCAGGGCCGGGGCTGCCAAGAGGGATGAGCTCGATCTGGCTGCGCATCCCGCGCGGTTGGTTCCTCTGGAATTCTGGGATGTGCTGCCCTTTCCAGAGGGTTGGGAAGCCAAGAGCTTTTCCCAAAACTCTGTTTTTTCACCAGGAGCCTTTCCCGAGCTCCTTTAGTCTGGATGTTGGGAAAAACTTGGTTTTCCCATGGAAGTTCTTGCCAATCCGTAAATGTTACTGGGAATGGTTGGAAGAAACCTGGATAAAAGTGGAATTATCTGGGATGGCCTCACTGCTTGGATTTACATCCTGGCAGATCTGTGAATTTCCATGGATGCTGCTTGCAGAGGGCTGGAGAAGTTTGGGATAATGGCAGGAATGCTGGAATTCCCACCAAGGGGGCAGGGCTGGTTTCCTTTTGGAATGGCTGGAATTGCTCTATCCCAGTTCCCAAACTGGTGGCCCTGAAGCTCCTCCCAGCCTTTGGAAAATCCTTTGGATCTGGTCCAGGTATCCCAGATTTTCTAGCAATGCTTTTTGGGATCAGTGCTTGGGATCTGAGCATTTCCCACCTTCCTTCCAGGTGTCCTGGAGCATCCCTTTTATCCCAAAACATTTCCGGATTCCCAGGGCATCCCTTTTATCCCAGAGCATTCCTGGTGTCCCAGGTTGGAGCATCCCTTTTATCCCAGAGTATTCCTGGATTCCCAGGAAATTCCTTTTATCCCAGAGCATTCCCAGTGCCCCAGACCAGGCTCGGAGACAAATCCCAATCATTACAAAACTGCTCCAGAGCACTTCATATTCCAAGCACTGCCCAATTCCTTGAATTCTGTAGGAAAAATCCTAGGAGCGGGGTTGGGCTTAGCTCTGGTTTGGGAGACTATGGATTTGGGAAAGGTTTTGGAATTCCAGAGATTTAATTTGGAGGGAAAAACCTTTGGAATAGGAGGAAAAGGAAGTGAGGAAAAGGCTCTTTTCCAGCTGAGCTCAGCACAAGTTCCATGGATTTAATCCTGCCTGGAATTTTAGGGATTGAAAGAGGCATAAAAGTGTGGAAGGGACAGAATTTCCCAGGATTTTTGTAATTCGGGGATCAAGCGTTGCTGTCTGTTCAATTCCAGTTGGGAATAAGAGGTGGTGATGGAGAAAAGTTCAGCTGGGCTGGAAAAACGGGAATATTTTAATATTCCTTCTTCTGCCATTCCAGAGTGTGGAATTTCCAGGGAATTTCCTTTTAGCAACTCCCAACAGAATCCCACTCCCTCATTCCCAGGAATTTTGCTGTTAGAGCAGCGAATTTTCCATTTTTTTATCAAAATCCATTTCCTTCCCTGTCTTTTCCAAGTCAGATTCCCACCATTCCTCTCCCACCTGAACTGGGATATCCCCAGGACAGCCGGATTTCCTGGAAATGCTGGGAAAACTCCAGCCAGGGGATTTTCCAGGAGGGCTTTCTGTTTCCTGGGAATGCCAGGAGGGAATTCCAGACCAGGGCTTGGATCTCATCCTCCTCCATCTCCCTTTTCCCATCTTTTCCATGCCCTGCTCCTCTTGGAACACTTTTCCCAACCCAGCTTTTTTTTAGGATGAGGGAATTCCCAGTTTGAATCCAAGGAGAACAAATTTATCCAAGGATTGAGACTTGGCAGGACATGAGGGGATGGGGGAGGAGGGGAGAAAACCACGGAATTTTTTGCTTTTCCTCAGTTTTCAAAAATCTCCTTTTTCCCTTTGGGAGCAGCTCTCAGGCCACAAAAAAAAAAATGGGAATTATCCCTAAAATCCTCATTTTATTTGAAATCCCAGCTGGCAAAGGCAATCTGGGGACACGAGTGGGAATTTCGGTGCTGTTCCTTCATCCCTGCACATTCCCTGTGAAATTCCCAAAGGATTTTCCACCCCACGCCCAGGAAAAGTTGCTTTGGGTTTGGGTTTTTTTGGGATGGGGGGAAGGAAAGGAGGAATTAATGAGCTTGGAGCCGTTGCCATGGCAACCTGTTGCTAATGGATCTCTGGGGTTTCCTCTCCACCTCCAGCCGCGTTTCCTGGGAATATCATTCCCATGGCAACGGATGGCACTGATCCCTCCCGGGCACCGCCTTGCAAGGGCACAAAAAGCTCCTTTCTCCATCATCCCGGGAATTTTTAGTGGGAAAACAATTCCTGCTACTCCAGAGAGTTGTTTTTTTAATGCTTGGAGCAGAAATTCCCAACTCGATCCTGTCTTTTTTTTTTTTCTTTGGGAGTTTTTCATCCCAAATCCAGCGCTCACCTCCCATGTGCTGTTTGCTCTTCCACGCCCTCCCCTTGGCCTGGGAATTTTGGGAGAAAAGCCTGGGAAAAGTGGGAATTTTGTGGTGGGATAAGGAGGTACAAGGGGATCCCCTTGGCCTTGGAATTTAGGGAGAAAAGCCCAGGAAAAAGTGGGAATTTTGTGACATGGGATAATGAGGCACGAGGGGATTATTGGTCCCCTTGACCTTGGAATTTTGAGAGAAAAGCCCGAGAAAAGTGGGAATTTTGTGACATGGGATAATGAGGTACAAGGGGATCCCCTTGACCTTAGAATTTTGGGAGAAAAGCCCAGGAAAAAGTGGGAATTTTGTGGCAGTATAATGAAGCATGGAGGGAACTGCTCAGTTCTTCATTCCTTTGAAAAATTCCCCTCCTCTTTCCCGTGTTGCCTTTGGATGATAAAGATTCCTTCAAATTCCTGCCTCACAGTCTGAGTCCTTCCCTCTTCCCAATCCAAATGGATTTGGATCCAAATGGATTTCTCTGGATGAGCAGCACTCTGAGGAGCTGCTTTTCCAAGGAAAGTTGGGTCCGTTTCTCTTTCAATCCAGGGAAGGTCACTCGGAGTCATCATCCAAAGTTTTCCTGTCCCGTGGCCATCTCCGGTGGATTCCTTGTTTTCCAAAGGCTTTTCCCAATGGATGGCTTTGCTAGGGAGCCTGGAATGTTTGGATCTTCATTTGGATTGCTGATCTCCAGAGATCCTGGAATTCAAACACTTTTTCCAGCCTTTCCAGAGGCTCTGGCTCGATCCACCCTGGAATCCCGGGAGGATCAGCACAATTCCAACAGCAGGAGGATTTTTAGGGATTTCCAACCCAATCCACTGCTTCTTGCTCTTCCTTTTCCCAAAATTATTCCTGGAACCCCGCTCCCAGCCAGTGTGGTCTCGCCGTTTTCCGTGTCCATTCCATGCCGCATTCCCTGGAGAGGAAAGGTTGGATTTGAGGGAGATTTATGGATTCTGGCAGCTTTTCCAAGGATATTCTGGCATCCTTGACCTTGGAGGAGAAGCTGGGCAGCACTGCTGGTCCCCACTTGGCTCCTTGGCGTGAATTCCCAGCCTGTCAATCCCGAAAATGCTGATGTTGGGATTTTAGCGGAGCATTAAAAATCCGGGATAATTACCTTGGAATTAGATCATTCCATGGGAGAGGTTCACAGCTGCTCCTTCCTAATCCGAGGGGCTGACTTAGGCTTTATTCCCTATTTCCTCTCAGATTGTTTAAAGGGAAAATAAATTAGCTCCATTAAAAAAAAAAAAGATGGAATTCTAGCTTTTCCGGTAAATCTAGGCCGTGATTAAATCCTTCCATGATAAGAAAATCATTCCAATTATTGGACGAGGAATTTTTTTCCAACCAAAGCTTAAGCGGTCACCCTCAGCTAAATTCCACCTTTTATCAATTTAATTGGAAAACATTCATTCCATGAAATAATCTGGGAATGCTGGGAAGGAATCGCCAGTTGCCAGGACAACCCTTTTCTCCCTGGCTCCCTTTTTAATCCTTATTTTTCCTCCCCCCTTTCTTTCTCCAATGTCACTTTGGATCATATCATCCTGACAGGAAATTTCATTATTTGGGAATTCAGGCGGCCTGGATTGAAAGGCAGAGGGATTTTTGGGAAGATAATGGAATTTAGGGAGCTCTTCTTGCATCCGTGCCTGTCCTCCACGGAAGGTCATGAGGAGAGCTGGGAATGACAGGGAAAGCTGGAAAATCAGTGGAAGCAAAGAACAGGCGTCTCCTCCCTTATCCCAACACCTTGTTCCAGCAGATTCCAGCTGGGAATGTCCTTGAATCCAAGTTGGATTTGTGGCATGGGATCTGTGAGCACCATGGAATCTGTGAGCTCCATGGGATCTGTGAGCTCCATGGGATCCATGGGATCCGTGAGCTCCATGGGATCCATGGGATCCATGAGCTCCATGGGATCCATGGGATCCTTGGGATCTATGAGCTCTTGGGATCCATGAGCTCCGTGGGATCCTTGAGATCCATGGGATCCTTGGGATCCATGGGATCCGTGAGCTCCATGGGATCCGTGAGCTCCATGGGATCCGTGAGCTCCATGGGATCCGTGAGCTCCATGGGATCCGTGAGCTCCATGGGATCCGTGAGCTCCATGGGATCCGTGAGCTCCATGGGATCCGTGAGCTCCATGGGCTCTGTGGGATCCGTGGANTCCGTGGGATCCTTGGGATCCATGGGATCCGTGAGCTCCATGAGCTCTGTGCGATCTGTGGAATCCATGGGATCCTTGAGCTCCGTGGGATCCTTGAGATCCATGGGATCCTTGGGATCCGTGAGCTCCATGGGATCCGTGAGCTACATGGAATCCATGGGATCTGTGAGCTCCATGGGCTCTGTGGGATCCGTGGAATCCATGGGATCCATGAGCTCCATGAGCTCCATGGAATCCATGANTGGAATCCATTAGCTCCATGGAATCCATGAGCTCCATGGGATCCATGAGCTCCATGAGCTCCATGGAATCCATGAGATCCATGGGATCCACGGGATCCATGAGCTCCATGGAATCCTTGAGATCCATGGGATCCGTGAGCTCCTACTCAGCAAAATTCCAGTGGCAGAATGAGGGTGACTCAAAATCTGCTGGATCCAAGATTTTCCTGGAAAACCACTTCCCTCTCTCCCATCCTTTCTCCTCCCCATGGAAATAATCAGGATTTCAGGTTGGGATGGAGTTTTGGTTCATGAAGAAGGAAATAATTCCAGAGGAAGTCATGGACACAGGGCTGGATGTCACCTCGAAGGGAGGAGTTGGTGGCAGGTCCGCCCACATTCCATAGGAATGGATTGGACATTGGGAAAAGGAGCCCTTTTCCCAAAAATCTTTGTCAGGCAAAATCCTGGCAAAGATCCAAAGCCTTCAGTGCAGCCTGGACCAGGCCAAATCCCAGAAATCCCTGGATTTGGTCATTCCAAGGAAACCGTTGGCTCAATGTCCCAACATCCCAGGATGATCCGTGGCTGTGTTGAAAATCCAAGGACAGGATTCCACGTGCTTTGCTGGGGAAAAAAAGGGAAAAGCTCTGGAATCCATGCAGGAATGCTGCAGCAGTGATTTTCTGGGAGGTCGTTTTGGAGTTGGATTTGGGGGCTGTTCCCACATTCCACAATTGTCCCACAGATCCCAGAGCGCTGCTGGCCCAGGTGCTGGAATTCTGGGGGGAGTTTTGGGATGATGTGGAATTTTCGGAAATAGACACCCGACTTCAGAGGTTAGCCTGAAAAAGAAAATCCTCAAAAACAAGGTTATTCCTCAAAAATCTCGGATTACTTGGAATCCACTGAAATCCCAACCTCCTCTGACTCTGGAGCTCCGGAGGGGATGAATCCATTCATCCCAGCCCCGTTCCTGATCCATTATTTATGGCCCAACATTTGCCCTGGAAAACATCTCCGTGTGTTCACTGCCAGAACCTTTGGATCCCGTGGGATTTTCCTGTTTAACGAGTCCCAGGGGTCAGGAGAGGGGGGGGACTCCCAACGTTTCCACTCCGGCTTTTTCCTGCCCTCGGCTGCTCCAGTTTTGTAGGAATTCTCCTCCCAGCCAGCGAGATCAAAGGAAAAAGGGAAAATAAATCCACGGAGCCACTTGTTGGGATTTCCCTTTGGAGACACCTAAATTGCAGCTTTGCTTTTCCATCCGCTAATTATCCATTGTTGGATTTTTCCATTTAATTTGTTGGTTGTTCCTTTTTTTTTTTTTTCCTGGGAGTACTCGATTCTGTGGGAAGCTGATCTGTCCCATCCCAAGGATGCTCTGGAATGAATCCATGCAGGATCATTCCCGTTTTCCTGCCCCCTCCCTCATCCTCGTGGCTCTGGCTCCAATGGGATGATTTATTTTCCATTTGCCAAAGGATGGAATAATCCATATCCGTGTGCCTCCAGCTCTAATCCCTCTTTTTTTTTTCCAGGACGATTGCATTCCGTGTAGGAGGGGCTTTAAAGCTTTTATTTTTTTTTTTTTTTCTGGGATTTGGAATTAAAACCCAGGCTGGAAATGCAGGATGGAATATTTTGATTAAAATTTGTCCTTTCCCCTTGACTTCACTTGAATTCCAGATAAATCCGGGAATTGCTCCCTGCCCCCACCCTTCTCCCAACATCCTCAGCCAAGGATCAAAAATCCAAATTCCCAAAAAAAATCAAAAATCAGCAAAGCTTCCTGGCTCGATCCTCTTCCCATCCTGGAGAACTTTTTCCATGAACTGTGTGGATTCTGATTTCCCTCTCCCACTAATTTTGAGGGAATGAATGGGTCAGGCTCCTGGAAAAAGCAGCTTTTCCACCCTAAATGGAGAGGGAAAAAGAGGATTTAGAGGAATTAGGGGGGATATTCCCAGCATTCCTGATCCATCTGCAGTTCCATGGGAATGTGGCAGTGCTGTTTGATCTGTGCAGCCTCATGGATTCCCAATAAATTATTGGGATCACTCGATCCCGTTCCGTGTTCCCAACCCAACGTCCCCTCATCCCACGCATCAGCGCCAGCTCCAAACATCCCAGGCAGCCTCCAGCCCTTCCCAGATGTGGATCTGGACTCCCAAAGCCTTTTTTATCCATGTATTTCATGGAAAAATGAAAAATCCATAATTTTTTATTTTTGATCTCAATTTTCTCGTCAGATTTCGCAATTTTGCTCTTTTTCCTTTTTTCCCGGATTTTTATGGTTGGATGCTCCATCCTTCCTGTGTTAAGCAGGAAAGGCTGGTGTTGGGATAAGGGGAATAAGAAATCCATGGATTTGGCTTGGCACAGGGACAGTGACCACACTAATTACTTCATGGGGATAATTAAAATCCCCACGTGGGCGTGAGAAACAACGGAGCCAATCCCATCACGGATCCTCTGGATCAACCTTCTCCCTTTCCAGCTGATCCTGGAGGTCAGGAGCAGATCCAGAACATTCCATGATCCTCATTTCATGTCAATTTATGAATTTTTTCCTGAAAACACTTCCTGGCTTTTAATGGGAAGATGAAAATGGATCCAAGGATCCTCTGGCAATAGTTGAGGGAATTGTCCGAGGGAATCAATGGGAGAAATACAGGGATAATGTGGATGTGAAGGGGATTCATGGAAAGGAATGTTGGGATGATCAGGGCAGGAAAGTCTGCTGGAATTCAGGGATTTGGTTTTGCTGGGAGAGATTCATGAATGGGTGCTCCTGTCCATGATCAGGGATTTTGGGAAGAGGGGGATGTGTAACAGGATCTGGGAATGTGCTTGGGATTAAAGGGACAGTTTGGAGAGACCAAAGAGGATTTAACAGAGATCCCTGGGAAAATTCCTGTTCAATTCTGAAATCCTGGAATGTGTTGGGCTGGAGGGGACCTTGAAGCTCCTCTGTTCCCATTCCATGGGCAGGGACACCTCCCACTATCCCAGGGTGCTCCAAACTCGGTCCTTGGACACTTCCAGGGATCCAGGGGCAGCCACAGCTTCTCTGGGAATTCCATCCCATCCCCTCCCCTCCCTCCCAGCTGGGAATTCCTTCCCAAATCCATTGAAACCTCCTCTCTTCCAGTTTAAAGCCATTCCCCCTTCCTGGGAGGGAGGAAGCTCTTAAAGGAAAAAGAACTCTGGGAATGTTTCAATTTTTCCCTCTTTGAGCAAAATTCCTCCAAGATCTGACAAATCCCGGATAAAACCATGTGATTCCATATAAACCTTGGCCTCTCCCTGTGCTGAGCAGGACAGGAGCAGGACTGACTCCAAGGAAAAGTTTGGGAAGAGCACGGAGATGTCAGGGCTTATCTGATGGAAGGGGAAAAATGCCCGGAACCCTCCAGTGTTCCCGAGGTTTGTCAGGAAATCTTTCCTAACGACTTCACTCCACTCCTCCACCTGGAGTTCCGATGGAGTTCGGAGGGAAGGACGTCGGAAAAGATGGATAACAACAGGAATTCAACCAGGACTCCGGCCAATTTTCCTTTGCAATCCAATTCCCACAGGCACAACGTGCCACTGGAAATGCCAGGGCTATTTATGGATGCTGGGATCAAGGGGAAATGTAGGAAACTTTGGAATTTCAGCAGTTTTATCAGGAATCTGGGAGGAGGGAGAAGCTGTTGATGAGCTGGGGGACACATCCAGCCCCATTCCCTGGCTGAGGAATCCCAAATCCTGCTCCTTCCTTGCCTTTTGTTCTCCCTGGGTCATCCATATATGGGGCTTTTCCTGGAGAAACCTCTCAGCAGGGCTCCAATCTAAACAGTGGCAGCATCCCAGGATTTCTGCAGCTCCAGGCTCCCGAAACAGCCTCCAGCTGGAATCAGGAGCCCTTGGGAATCCGGAATCCCAAGCAGTGCTTTTGTCATTTTAAACTCCCACCTGGAATTTGCTTGGAAGTCGCTGTGGCTGTGTTGGAAAGCTGAAAGGAGAAACCCCTGGAATGCAGGAGTTCCTGGGATTGGAGCATTCTTAGGAGTTTTTCCCATTTTTCCCTTTTTTTTTTTTTTTTTGTGGCTGTGCAAAGCTCCCAGCTCTGGTAATTGAGCTCTCCATGGATCCATGTTTTGTGCAATCCTAAATCCAGCACCTGCAGGGACCACACTCAGAATTCCTGCTGGCAGAGTCAGATGGTGCATCCAGAATTCCCGGATTTCCTGGGGTTGGATCACAAAGGAAGAGGAGTATTCCCTCTGCTCCATGAGTGTGTGAGCAGGGAAGGGCTGATCCATGAGGAAAGCTGGCACAGATTCCCAGAAAAGCTGGGGAAAAAAAATCCCTGGAATTGTCCAAGTCCAGGCTGGAGCAGCCTGGGATAGTGGGAAGTGCTGGGATTGGAGCTGGATGAGCTGCAAGGTCCCTTCGAATTCCGAGTCTGGAATTAGGGATCAATGGTAGCATCCCAAATTTCCCAGTTCAATGGGATCATCCCCGGGATTGTGATGGTGGATTTGGGATAATCAGGGCAGGATTTGATCCTGGATATTTCGGTGTTGTATCCATGGAGATCAGCTCCTCATATCCTAAGGGAGAGGAGGAAAAGCAGGAAGAGAAGTGGGAAAACCAAAGTTTTCCCATCCTTCCTGTCCCTGTTTTCACAGGATGGACACATCCCGCTCCAACCATAAATCCCAATGCCTGGGGGGAGTTTTTTTCCCTCTGGAAATGGAATTTTGTGCTGACATAACCTGGCAGCCCACCCACACTGGAGCTGAGTTATCCAATAATTATTGGATATTGGACTGGGAGCAGCTTCCTCTGCATCCCTATCGATCCTTGGAGTATCCCAGGACTGGAAATGCAGGGAAGGAAATGGGAATTGGCATCTGCAAGGTGGCTCTGCCGGGGATAATGATGGGATCATTTCCTCTGGAGCAATGGGAAAGCCAGGCTGATCCATCAGGGATGGGGATGTGGAGTTTGGGCTTGGCAGGCACTGGAGAATTCATGGAATCATGGAATGGTTGGGGTGGGAAGAGGCCTTGGAGCTCATTTTGTTCCATCCCCAACACTTCCTGCTATCCCAGGGTGCTCCAAGTGTCCAAAGTGGCCTTGGACAATTCCAGGGATGAGGCAGCCACAGATTTTCTGGGAATCTGGGCTCTCACCACCTTCCCAGGTGGGAATTTTTTCCCAGTATTCCATCTCAGCTTTCCCTCTGGCACAGAAGCCCCATCCATATCCCCTGGACATGCAGCATCCCGTTCTCCAGGAACCTCAGATCGCTTCCCAAATCCCCCTGAGATCCCAGGAGTGCGCACTGAGAGGAAATCATTGCTTAAAATGGGTTGGGAATTTCATCCCAGAGTTAAATTTCAGTCAAATTCCCATTTTCAGGAATTTTCTGGCTGGTTTGGAGAAGGAAAAGCATCTTAAAATCCGATTTTATTGACTCATCCTCTCCCACACATCCTGCAAATCCGACCTTGGGAAAAGCTGGAATTTTGTTGAAGGGAGGGATCCTTTGAGTTCATTCCAGGCTGGCTCCTGTCTCCCATGGGATGATGGTGCTGAGGATTTTGGGAACATTTGGGTTTGGATGCTCTGGAAATCCCTGCTCCAGAAGGTGTGGAGCTGTTTGCAGTTTGGTATTGGAGCTTCCCGCTGATCCTGGTTTTTCTTGGGGAAGTAAATTTCTTTTGGAATTGTATTCAGCTGGGTTTAAACATCGGTAAAAGTCAGATTTTGGCTGTGGAGATGTTGGATTTGGATGATTTTTCCTGGAAATGGGATATTTATCCCTGAAAACAACGTGTGATGTGAGATCTCTGCTTTCCCACGCTGCTTTCCCAGGCTGTGTCCATTAAATCCCAGAAAATCTCTTGTCACTGCTCCCCTGTGACACTTCCACCCGATTTTTTCCTTTCCCTTCATCCTTCCATCCCCTCTCCCACCTTTCCCTGCTCCACTTTTCCCAGGAGTTCAAGCACTGGTCACAGCCAGGTCGGAGCAGGATTGAAACGAGGCCAGGCTTTGTCCCAGTTGGAAAACGAGGAATATTTTTGCTCCTGGAAAACATTCCCGGTGTCACTTCACGTTAGACATGATGCCACCACCTGCACATTCCCGGTGTTTGCTGGAAAATCACGGATTTCTGAGTTTTCCAAGAGAAATCAGGTGCTCAGCAGGCGGGAATTTCTGCTCTGCTGCTTTTCCATGTTTTTTTTCCTGGGAAAAATCTCTCCTTCAGGGAGAAGGGATGGGATTGCTGAAGGGAGAGTTTAAAACATGTTGAGATTCACGGATTTATAATTTTTTTTTTTATTTATTTATTTCTAATCCTGCTTTATTCCCATTGGGATTTGGGAATCAGCTGAAATCCCACGGGATTTAAGGCTGAGGAGGGGGAATGGAGAGGGGAAAGAGCATGGAATGTTTGGGATCAACATCACCTGGGCTGCTCAGCCCCTTGGGGACATCCCAGGGATCCCAAATCCCCCTTTTTCCACGGACCAAAGTTTGGGAATGCAGCTCTGCCAAAGGGGTGCTGCATCTGCCAGAATTCCACCCCCAAATCCAGAATTCCAGCCTCACCCAGCCTGGCAGCTGCTGGGATTTCCCTGGATTTGTGGTGTCCCCTCCTGGCATTCCCGGTGTCCCCCAACCATTCCATGGCTGCTCTCCCATCCCAGCACATCCAGAGGGGCTGGAAAAGAGCAGAAAATCTCCTTTGATTCCCAAATCCAGGCCTGGATTCCCAGGGATCCCCCAGGGATCTTTAGGAGGGAGCAGCAATTTTGGAGCTGGTTTGTAGGGCAGGCTCAGGACAATTCCAGCGTTTCCATGATCCAAGGTTTCTTTGGGAATATTTTGGTGATAACTAATCCCCATTCCCAGCATTTCCAGCATCTCCAGGAGTTGCTGGATCCAGAGAATTTCTCTCCAGCTGCTCAGAGCCATAAATATGGAATTTGTGTCAGCTTTATCCCTTTGGATTGGCATCCAGAGGAGGGAAAATGCCTGATCCAGCATTTCTGTCCCGGAAAAAAAATCCCAAAGCCAGCGATTTTGGATGTCAGGACATCCTTTGATGTCCAAGGCTGTCATTTTGATCTCCTCTGGTTTTCCTTTCCGAGTGGAAAGAGGAGAATGTGCCCTGGAAATCTGGGAAGCGCTGGGAAAATGCTGGGGGAAAAAAAATATGCATCCTCTTAGAGAATTTTTTTAAAATAGTAATTTCTGGGAATTTTGAAAATTGGATTTGAGGGGTGTGAGGAATGTCCATGTCCCACCTCTGGGAATATTGGGATGCATTGGGGCACTGTGGAATCCCTGGAAGTGGAGGAAGCAGCAAATTCCCTCTTTTTCCTCCTGAACAGCTTAGAAGTGGTTAAGGAAGGAATTTGGAAAAAGGGAGGAAAATCCAGATGAGAGTTCTGTTCATTCCCAAGCCATAAAATTCTGGAAAACAGGGACTTATATGGCAACACTTGGAATGATCCCACTTTGTGGAATCATTTCCAAGAGGAAGAATCTTCCCTTTAGCAAAAGGAAAAATATTCCAAACCCTCTGGCTCATGGGGAATCCTCATTTTCCAGCCCAGCTGAGTTGTCAAAGCTCCTGGTTTTGCTTAATTCCCCATTTTTCCTGGTAAAATAAGGATTGGGACGTGACAGGTGTGAAGTGGGAAAGGCCTGGGATAAACCTCTGGCATTCCAGCTCCTTCTCCCATTGGATTTGCCATCCTTGTCCTGCCTCTTCCCAACTAGAATTTGATTTGATCTCTCCAAAGGGAGATTTGAATGGGAGGCAGGAGCAGGATCCTGCCTGGATATCCCTGAAAATGCCAGGAATCCTCATGGATTTCATGGATGAGGTTAAAGCTGGCTTTAAGCACAGGGGTGGCTCCCACCTGCAGAATTCCCTATTAATTCGTGGGAATTAAGGAATGATCTCTGCATGGAGACAGGAGAAGGATTTATCCAACATCCTGCTTTTTTTTCTATGAGCCAGAGGGAGAAGCAGGCTTGGATCAGAGAATTCCAGGGGATCTAAAATCACTTTTTTGGATTGACTTCTAAAACAGGGCATGGAAAATCCCATGCTGGAGAATTCCATGGAATTCTGAGGTGCTGCAGGGAGGGAGAGTTTGGGAGAAGCCCCTCGGTGGCAGGAACAGGGAGATCTCACCCAGGAGCAAAAGCTGGGCTGGGAGGGATAAAATTATCCCAGGAGAGGGTGGGAATTCCCAGGGACACCACAAATCCAGGGAAATCCCAGCAGCTGCCAGGCTGGGTGAGGCTGGAATTCTGGATTTGGGGGTGGAATTCTGGCAGATGCAGCACCCCTTTGGCAGAGCTGCATTCCCAGCCTGTGCTCCATGGAAAAAGGGGGATTTGGGATCCCTGGGATGTCCCCAAGGGGCTGAGGAGCCCAGGTGATGCTGATCCCAAACATTCCATGCTCTTTCCCCTTCCTCAGCCTTAAATCCCATGGGATGAGAGAGGGAATGGGGAGTTCTGTCCCGGAGGAACGTTTGGGATCAAAGGTTGGGATCAGCATCACCCGGGCTGCTCAGGCCTTTGGGGACATCCCAAATCCCAGTGGGAATAAAGCAGGATTTTGGTCGTGGCCAAATCCTCGAGTCCCAAACTCTCCCTGAGGGGAAAGGCTCTTCCCAACCCTGCAGAGCACCGGGATTTGGGATGGGATGGGATGCAAATCCCAAGGGATCCATCCCTGGGCTCTTGGGGGGGCAGCACCCTTTGGAGAGGATTTCTCCTCCCCGAGGACATTCCCACCCTCTGGCTCAGCCTGGAGCCTCTGGAATTGTCCCAGGAGCAGAAATCCGAGCTTTGATCCTTGGATGCTCCAGGGAAAAATCTCAAGGTCATGGCGAGGGTTTGGTTCTCCCCCCGCTCCTGGAATCTTCCCTTTTTTGTGGGAAGTGTCGGGATGGCTCCTGGCCAGCTGCTGGTGTCCCTGTCCCCTCCTCCATCCCGGGAATCGCCGCTCCAAGGGTGTCCCCAAAGGAATGTGCTGGCAGGGGGGGATGAGCAGATCCAGCCCAAGCCACTCATCTCTACTATATATAGAAAAAAAACTTTATAAAAGACGAATTTTATAAAATTAGGCTTGATTATTTTAGCGGAGTTAATAGCTAACCTATTAAGTTCCCAGAAGAAAAAGATTCTAAGAATGAAAATCAGTTTACATAACAGTGTATTCTTGTAAGGAAAACAGTTTACACCTCCAAAAATAAAAAAAAAAAAATCTATCCCGTGAAAATTCATTTTAAAAAAGTATAAACTATCTGAGAGAGAAAATTTTAATAAACATATACGCTAGCTATTAACTAAGCAATAAACTAAATTTTAGTAGACTGTTACCTAATTAAATTGAACACAGTGCTTTTTAATAATCTCGTAAATATAAGCTATGTAAATAAAAATTTAGCCTTTCTACATTTAAAAAAAAATAAAAATCTCAGCCATCTTCATATTAGACACAGCTCCTCTTTCCCACAGCTTGAAAAATCTTGGGAGAGGCTGGAGCATGGGGAATTCTGCATCCCGTCTGTCTCGGGGTGGCTGCATGATGCCTGTACCCCCAAATTTTCTGTTCTGTTGGGGTTGGATACCAAAGACACCGACACCAGACTAAGCAAGCCAGGCAACCCACAGAAACAACTCCTCTAAATCTACCACCTCCTCCAAACGCCAAAAACTTTTACTGTTTGGTACTGTTCATTTTTGTGCTAAAAAAAATGTTTTACCTGTTAAATAAACAGTTTTGTTTTTTTCCACTTCTCTCCGACAAAATATTTTTCCCTGAACCAATTAAAAAAAAAAAAAAAAAGCTTAAATCTGTTTCATAAAAAGACCCCATCCACCAAAAGTTTCCTCCCAGATTCACCCTAAACCAAAACCATCCAAGGGGAAAAGGTGGAGCTGTTATCCCGGAGTGTGTGCAGAGAGGGAATGCTCGGCAGCCCGGGGCTGGGCAGGCTGGATCCCTGTCCCTGAGGAGCATCCCAACCCCCCGTGCGATTCCAGGGAAGGGACAGGGGCAGGGA